>CAJVPL010000513.1:0-24665 GCA_910591945.1 Ambispora gerdemannii
TCATCCAAGGATTCAAACACAACATCATCAACAGACAATTACAATCTAATAGGTATCTACTCAAACAGCCCAATTGGTCCCTTTGGGAATACTAAGTCACAACATCAATCACAAACAATTAGTATTCCAAATTCACAAAGTCAAAAGTCACTCAGGAGAACATGGCAATGACCTAGCAGACAAACTAGCAAATGAAGGCAGATCGAACCAACCAATCTTCACCAACTATCTCAATCTTCCAACTACCAAATTCACACCTATCTTTCTCAAATCAACACCAATTGATTCCAATCTTAGATCATTCCTCAAATTACAACACTACAAAATCTCCATTGCCAATTGGCAATATCATCACAACAATCAATACACAAAAAACAATATCATATTCTCTATAGACTGAAAAGCCACTGAACTAGTATGGAACCGCAATGATGGAGTTAACAGTAACCGAACCTCTTCCCAAAATTCCAAACTACGCACTTATTATATAAAATGCTTTCACAACATGCTACCCACACTTACGTATCTCAAACTCAGAAAACTGGCAATATACACAAACGACATCTGTTCTCAATGCAATATTGAACCAGAAACACAACCACACATTTGGAAATGCTCATCAACAACAGAATCAATTAACGCTATTCATCTCAAAGCACCCAAAAAGTTACATCAACTAATCACACAACAAAATTCGAACTCAAACATCATCATAACTCTCAGCGAAATTCAATCTTTCACACTCACCCTTCTCTCATCTCAAATCACAAACTCTTCTCAAATATCAATAGGAAAGAAACTTCTCTCAGAAAATCTATATTACGGCTTAGTCCCACAAGAACTAACAGACTTCATCAAATCACTCGGTCTAAACATCAAACAAGCCAGAACAGCAGCTTCAAGTTTTATTTTTTGGCTCTCCACCAAAACTTGAAAAAATATCTGGATTCCAAGATGCAAACAAATCAACTTATACGAAAAAACCCTAAAAATCACAAGCAAACAAAAAAAAATAACATCACGAACAAAACAAGAAAGACCCATTGGTTCTAATTCAACAGTCATCACAAAAACAAAATCCCATATATGGACACATCCTCACTTATGCGAATGCGAACATCTCGAAGAAGATCACACTAATAATCTTTGTCCCTTGTCTTACAGAATCAAAAAAGCGGGAAACATCATCACTGAACATACTATCAAATTACAGTCATATTCTGAACTTTTAACAGATCCTATTGTACCTGTGTAGCTCTTAGATAGGTCCAAGGTGGCTAGTCGTATCTTATATTTTAAATGTAATATGGATAATCCATGTAGTATCACATATCTTCCAATTCTTTGTAATTTAGATAGCTGTACACAATGGATAAGACTACACTATAGCAATAGAAAATAATAATATCTTAACAAAAATCAATATAATATATTATTATAACTTAATTTCAATTCTATCAATAACAACAAACTTAATGCTCAACTTCAAAAAATATATTCTGTTATAATAAACTAACTATAAAATAATATCAATATTTAAATCTTAAATTTTCAAATCTGAAACAAAATTAGATAAAATTATAAATATTTTCAAAAGATCAATAATATCATAAATAAATTCCAAAAAAATCAAATATTAATATTTAATACTCAATATTCTCATTTTACATTCTCAAATACAAACTCAATCTTCATTTTTTATAATGAAACAAAATTCTAATTTCAAAAACAAATAAATAAATAAGTTAATTCAAATTAATAATAAACTAATTTAATAAAATAATGAATTTAAATTATTATAAAATTCAATCAATAAAAAATATAATATTTAAAAAATATTCTCAATAATATAAACATATTATAATAATAATATCAAAAAAGATAAAGTTATTTTTAATAATATAATTATTTAAATTATATATTAATAAAGAACAACAATGAAAATTTATCAAATAATATAATATTTATATTAAATCTCTTATACTATTACTTAATATTTAATCACTAAATATTTCACAAAGTATTAATACTTTAAATATTACTAATATATCAAACAATACAAATTCAAATAATTAAAATTTATCTTATCTAACAATATAAATACAACAAATAACTTAATTAAAAATATATCAAATTTTAATAATATTATTAATATATTGATATCAATATCAAAATAGAATTATTAATATAAGAAATCTTAATATCCTAACAAAAACTATAATATAATTAGTTTTTTTAATTATCACAATATAAATATATTTATAGTAATAGAAATAAAGTTATTATAAAGAAATACTAAATTTATTTTTATAATCTTACTAATATCTCTTATATTAAATATTAAATATTAAATAAGAAATATATTTATAGCTTAAAAGTAAACAGTCTAATTAAAGATAATATCTTAATTAATCACAACTTGCAATATCTAATTAGAGAATTGCAATTTAATTGTGATTAATTATAATAGCCAATTAGAAAATTATAATTAAGTTATAACCAATTGTAATTTCATCTTTAATTCTAATTAATTAAAATTGAATTAAAAATATTCAAAAAATCTATATTATTAAAGATGAACTTATATATCAATCTAGTATTCAAAAATAATTATCAGAAATTTGAAATACTAATAGAATTGTAATAAACTTTGAACTTGGTAATAAAAAATAAAGAAAAAAATTCAGTTTAAAGAAATACAAATATCTTCATATACAATAATCAAATTAAATGAATTTAATATTATTAAAAAGATCTAGTCAAGATATATCTAATAGTATTAAAAATATTGAATTTGATTTATTAAATATAGAAATATCATATCTTAAAAATACTATAAAAAATTTTTTATTATTCTGTAAGAAAATTGAATTTTGCAAATATTTTTATATCCAACAGACCAAATTAAATGAATTTGATACTATTAGAAAGATATATCTAATAATATCAAAATTATTGAATTTGATTAACTAAATAAAGAAATATTACATTTTAAATACAACATATAAAATTATATAAAATTTATTTACAATTTTTGTATATTGTTTTTGAGATATGATATCTTCATATCTAGTTAGTCAAATTTAATAATTTTGATATTATTAGATATATCTTAACTAAATCTTTCTAATAATATCAAATTTATTAAATTTGATCTATTGAATATAAAGATATTTGCAAAAGTCAATTTTCTTCACAAAATAATAAAGAAATTTTATATAATTTTGAACAATTTTGTATGATATTTTAAGATATGATATCTTTATATTTAGTAAATCCAATTTAATGATTTGATACTATTAGATATAGCTTGACTAGATCTTTCTAATGATATCAAATTTATTTAATTTGGTCTATTGCATATGGAGATATTTGTATTTCTTTAAACTGAATTTTTTTCTTTACCTTTCCTCGCCAGATTCAAAATTTATCACAATCTTACTAGTATTTCAAATTTCTAATAATATAAACTTAGATATATAATTCAGTAATAAATTAATATAATAAAAAAATAATTAATATATTATATCAATAAAATTATAACAAAATTAAAATATTGCTTAGTTCTGAAAGATCTTAATAAATATCTTTTTGATCTGTTAAAACAAAATATTATTAATCTCTTGATCTTTAAAAAATACAGAAACTCACAAAAAATTACAAAACCAGAATTTATATACTTGTTTTGTAATAATTATTAATGTAAATTAGATATAATTTGGAACAATTCTAATTTAACTTACTTTTTAAGTCAAGTATTTATCAAAGAATTAATTTGAATTAACACTGATTACAAAGAATCAATTTGAATTAATACTGATTACAAAGCTATTATTTCAATATTTATACTAAATAATTTAATTAACAAAGTATTATTCGAAGATAAAAATACAAATACAAAATATTTATTACAAAAAATCTAACTAAAGAAATATGAAAAAATTATAAACAAGTAATTATTATTTATTTATAATTTGAAGATACTTATAACAATATAATATTAATAACTTTTAAATAAATGAAACAGCTACTAGTATTCTTAAAACAAAATTTATTACAAAATTAAACTGCAATAACAAAATACAATATTTAACTCCATGTATATTATATTATAAACTTATAAAAAACTCATTTTTATTTTTAATTCTAAAAATATAATACATATATAAATTAACAAAAAATTATTCACATTATAAAAAAATTCAACTAATTAGATAAAGACTCAAATATTAACTTATTTATAATATTTGATCACAATAATACTTATAAATAGCAACAAAAACTCAAAGAATATATAGCAAATATAGAGTTATCAATACTATAAAAGAAAAAAAATAATTCAAATGAAAAGTTATAATTACTAATCAACAAAATTTTGAAAAAAATAGAACCCAAATATTCAATAATTGCAATATTATTTCACATTATTAACTGTTTTTTAAAAGATATTAGAGAATATAAAAAAATCTAATGTATATTTTAGGATATAAAATGAGTATATGACTCAGTTAATTGGTTTATGCTTAAACTAGAACTAATTCACATAAAAATAAACAATAATTATATCAATATATTATTACAATTATGTTATAAAAATCATTAATTCCATAATTTGTAATATTTTACAAAATTATGAAAATCATGTAAAGGACTTAGAACATTTCACAATTTCATCATATATTTCAATATAACAAGGATAATTCACATAATATCTGTATAGCTTTCTAATACTTCATGTATATTAGTTTTAGTACACATAAAATGAGACTACATTGTAACTTTATAATAATAATAAGCTTTCAGAGTTAATAAAAATAATAAGCTTTTTGAATCTGAAGTATATTAATTGTATTAAACAAGTGTTATTAACTACGGTCCATATAACGTCCATGAAAAAACCTGTCTTGTTACTTTTTCTTTCTCTCCCCCCTCCCCGTTTGAGTTTTAGCCACTTACGCATCATAATCCAGTACAGAAACGTGCATCAACCAGCCCCGATCCATAAAGGTGTGGGTCGACTCTTAGCGCACCCATTAGCCCGGCCGTTGGACCAGAACTGCCCGTATCACTCAATCAACAACAATGAAATAATCCTAACATAAAAAATAATGGCATCTTCATGTATACTGATTGGGATACTCTAAATCAGAACAAATAAAATTTTTGATTTTAATGAATTTATCGATAAAGAAGTGGAGCATTAGGTAAGGTCTATAAAGCTGAGTTAAAAGAAGTACCAAAGTAAAGAAGGGCAGATCATGTGATTCCGATCCCGATGCTAACCATACGATATCCCTCTTAAAATTACGTATGCACCAATCAAATCGCAAATGTGCAATGCAAACATTCAAACAAATGCTTGAAACTACCTTTTGTGCTTTACTAAAAATGTTCCTTGCGAAATCTTACTATACATAATACTCCCGTTTAGAATAAGTTTAACTCTAAACCTAACCTAACCCTAACCGCAATTCTATTTAATATAATTTAAGAGGTTATCAGATGGTCGGCATCGGGGTTGGGAATCACATGATCTACCATTTTTGCCTCCACTTTGTTAATAAGTTGAAAGAGGGTGAGTAAACTGTTGCTTTAAAATGCATTTATATAAAAATCAAACAAATTGTGAAGAAATAAACAAACAGTTTATTAAAGAAGTATCATTTTGTTTGAGAATTGAAATATCTAAATTCAAGCTTAGCTGAACAACTCGCTAAAGGAGTAAAGTTATACATGATGTAGGCATTATTCATCGGGATTTGGCAAGAAAATTATTTAACATAATTCTAAATTTGATTTTATAAATACTAATGCTGAACTGTTTATTAATAGAATCACTTGCTCATAAGGGAAAAATTAAAATTCAGACTTATGCTATTCAAAGCTTTCAAATGATCAATTCCACTCGAAACCTATTGGGTGTGATTGACACCGTATTTCTAAGAGATATTGCCAATGTTAGACGATACGAAAAAATCTGATATTTTTAGCATTGTCTCCCATTAAGAAATATGAATATGTTTTTGTTCTTCATCAGAAAAGAAAAATTAATTTGCAGAACTCCAAATAAATACATGTAATGCGTTAAACTTTATCAAGCATCCTGGATAACGCACAAACTGCCCAAATATCTATGAAGTAAACAAATAACTTGAAGAAATAGAATGGCCAACCGCTTCGTCTTCTTTAATTCCAGAAGAACCGGCTATGATTACTTTTGATATTAATTGGTTTCCAAAGAAGAATATATTTGGAAATGTCAAACGTTGACAAAATTATTGACGAATTATTAACTATTAAATAATTTACTCGACAAAGAGGAAATTAGGTGCCCGAATTACAATCGTGTTACGACTTAAACAGTCAGAATTCTTTTGAAATTCAGGACGACTTGGAAATTTTCAGGATTTCTTTTTCAAATCGGATTCATAGTTGAAAAGGATGCTGCATTATCATTGAACATTTATATAGGTTTATCAAGTGATAACAACCCTTCAGCTCAATTCTTACTAAAATATACCTTTCAACATGGTATCGGAACACAAAAAATGAGAACAAAGCATTTGAGTGGTATTTAAGGTGGAAATGCTAGAGGACAATATACATGTAAACTTGGTTTTTGTTATGAAGGAATTGGAACACAAAAAGGTATTTAGATCAGCAAAGGTGAAGACACAACAGGTCAAAACAATCTTGGTCGATGCTATCAAGATATCGCATACAAGGAAATGCGTTTGAGTAGTATTTTAAATCAGTAGAGGGTGGAAACGCAACAGAACAATCTAATCTTGGCAATTGTGATCGATATGGAATCGGAACACAAAATGATTATGAAAAAGCGCTTGAGTATCTGTCAATGAATTTTGGTTCGATACATTTCGTACTGAATTATAACGTACACAGGAAAAAGAAAACAATTATGAATAAAAAAAATCATTGCTACTACTGCTCTACCCAAGAACTAATGCTAAATAGAATTCGCCCTTGGAGTGAGCCGATATGATCGATAACCAGTACATATAATATTATGGAGCCGAAATTTATCCGCTCTAGTTGTTTCTTTTATGCAATTTTGAATTAAAATTGGTTTACACAAACTTTGACGTTAATAATTATAGCGATAGTAATCTGAAAAATAACTCGATAAACTGGAGTCGGTTTATCGAGTGAAATTATTCATAATGCTAAATGCACCACTTAGCTGAAAGTTCAAATTTAATATCAAAAAAATTAACCATCCAAATATAATGCAAGTTTGTTTCGTTCTGAGAATCATTTGAATTTCCGTTATTTGAAACATTTGTGTAAATCCAGACTTGTGAAGGAAATTTACTTTGTTCTATCACCATCTCTATTCCCGTTTTATTAAATAGAATTTTGAATTGTCAATTAGTATAATTACAATTACCAATACGTATGTATGTAGTAGAAGAGGGTAAACATTCTTTTGTACCAACTAATTAGACAAAAGGCTGTGGTTTATATAGATATAATTGCTAATGTCAATAGTTATATGACTAGATGTAATATATTAAAGAAACCATAATTGAATTGCTCGAGTCATGGAAGAGATACGTATTTATTTACTACTGTATTTTGTGATTACATCATTCTTAAAATTAATATATGTCAAAGCATACATAAATTACCTGTTGATAATAATGAATTCTAACGCACTAACTAAAATAATTAATATCGATATTTCCTCTGACTCAAATCATAAGTCACGTTACATTGATATGTTTACACTGTGCGCAAGGATAATAGAAAAGTTGTGTCCTGTTTGGTTGTGCTGTTTTTCACGATTATATTAGAAAATATACACATTTTTACTCATTTACTAGTTCTATAGTTAAAGATTCCTTCTCGAGTAATATTCCGCCAAAACCGTCGCTATCGCAAAAATTCAACCAATAAAAAAAGCAGTATCATGAAAAATGTACGAATTGAGTCACATAATTGATAACAGGCAATTGCAACAACTTATTTTGTCTAAATGCGTGTTTGCATATATGAAAAATTTAAAAAGCAGTAATTTTTATATTCTATAACGCGCATTTATCCTTCGAGAGAATATTTGGGAAATACCAAAAAGAAAATGGATCATTAGGTATGTACATTTCCTCTCTCCGAGCAGTTGTAAAGAATTAAATTATCCGATTATTAATTTATGTCGTTTGTTAATATATATTTTGGACCTATGAAATTTTATAATGCCGTTGCCAACACTGATAATGCCACTAATTATTAAAATTGATTAATTTTCAGTGTACAACTTTAATGGTGGAACTTACAATAAACTGTGAGACACACATTTAACTCTAATTCAAAAAGTGATGAGTGAAATTTAACTATTGCTATACTGTTTGATGTATGGTTAAGAAATTAGATCTAAAAGTGTGTCTCACATTGGATACGTTTTCTACTATACGATCAATAGCCTAATTGGTTTCTCATTGATTCTTTTTCAGCGACACAACTGACTCGTGCTTGTAAAAAAAAATATAATATAACATCACGTATTTACCGCCAAAAATTATTCATCATTTTGATTGATAAAATTTTGACGAAAATATAAAAGTTTTAACAACACAAAACATTAAAAAATGAGTGAAGACCAACATTCTGCATCTTCTACTTTATCGTTATCTAGTGATGCAGCTCCAAAGATCGGTAATCCTGGCCCACTTGGTATATATAAATAGACAAATCTCTTTAATAACGAAAACGTGCTTCATTAAAAACTTCAATTCAATTCAAACCAAATAACTTTAACTTTCAATTTTCTTTGAACAGGTCTGTCCAGTTTTGCTCTTACTACTTTTGTTCTTTCCCTTTACATTGTTGGAGCTCGCGAAGTTACGCACCACAACATAATCGTAGGGTTAGCCTTATTCTACGGAGGCATTGTACAGATTTTAGCTGGAATGTGGGAATTCAAAGTCGGCAACACATTTGGCGCTACCGCTTTCTCTTCATATGGTGGATTTTGGCTTTCCTATGCAACAATTCTAATCCCAGGGTTTAATATTGCCTCCGCATACGCATCTAAATCCGAATTGGAACAAGCACTTGGAATTTACCTACTTGGCTGGACAATCTTTACGTTTCTTTTGTTCTTGACCACATTTAAATCGAAAGGCTCCATATTTGTATTGTTTTTCTTTGTAACAATAACATTTGTCTTATTGACTACTTCAAAGTTCCAAGAGAATTCCGACATTGAGAAAGCCGGTGGCATTATGGGTATTATTACTGCACTTCTCGCTTGGTATAATGCAATGGCTCAATTATGGACGCACGAAAATTCTTACTTTACGTTACCTGACTTCGACATGAGACGAAAGAGCAAATAGCATTCTATAATGTAAACGATAGCTAAATATTGATGGCTCATTTAAATGGTCATACTTTATCATTATTAGATAAGCATAACTATTCTTTCCCTATCCGAATCTTAAGAAAAGCATTAACATTTATAGAGTTTATGAAATAGATTTTATTTTAATTACAATTTCAATTCTCGATTTCTCGTCATTTCATGTGATTACTTGAATAATGCAACATACGATACTGCGTATGTGGCACTCTATCGATACTTTCCAATTACCGTAAACTGACGTGAATAAAAATCATACGTATAACGGAGGTGCTTATTCATGAGCAATTTTAGCATACAATATCGATATAATATAAATTATCATGAATAAGCGACCTTTGCATTTTACGGTATATATATTATTTGATTGCAAATTCAATTCAAACTCGCAACTTATCTTTTTAAAAATGTCCACTGCCATCTCCGATAATGGAATTTGTTTGCTGTCTTCAATCAAATATTATTTCTAACCATGTTAAAATCGGATGACTACAAACAGTAAACAATAAAACGGACTGCGTAGTAAATACAAGTACAGTCCCCTCTATAATCACACCCATCGGGACCCGGTGCTGGTGTGACTACATTGAGGTGTGCTTACATAGAAGGTTTTATTTAATAGTCACGTATTTAGCGACCTACGAACAGCGTGACTTTAAAGGGGAGTGATGATACGGAGATGGCTATAGAGAAGGACAACGGTGCTTTGTATAGAGGCCTACTCCGTTTTTCAAAATCTTTGACGATCTAAACATACTGATACTAAATTTAGAACGGAATCTTTTTCTAGAAATACCGATACACAATAGAAAATCCAGAATTTTTGTCTAGAACATATCACGTACTTAAGTATTAGTCAAACTCTGATATACGAATGTGGAAGTTTGATATAAAGATTACTACACTCATAACTATAATAATTAATTTTGCGATTTTGATAGTAATTCTCTTTTTTATTGTCTGACTATATAAAGCAAATATATTTATTATAGAGACACATAAAAAGTTCTATAATCGCGGCACCTTTAATTTTGATATCTCCATAACGATAGTTTCCGTATAAGTTTTCCTTTTAGTACATGTACTATTACATTTGTATATCTCATACGTGTACAAAATAAATGGATGCATCTAGAATCTTCTATATGATTTGTTATTCAAACACATGTACATGTATTTAATGCATGAATTTATTAAAATGTATGATCGTAAATCCTTTGAAGAAATTATTTACAACGCTATCGATATGCATCTAAATATAAATTTTGGAATACGAACCAACCACCGCTTGTTCTGTATTACTAGTTCTTTTTGGGATAAGATTCAATTTTTAATCTATGCATAGAGAAACGAACCGTTAGTACATGTACTTTCTTATAACTTGCATGCCTTGGATTAATTTCACTCTTTGCGTGGACGTATGTGCCAATTGAACTTTTCAAAAATGCATGGACATGATGACACAAAAAATAAATGACAGCATTTCCGAGGTGTTAACTTGACGTTAATGATTGCTGTTTGACCAGAGCAGGTGGCACTTTGTCTTACAAAATCCAGAAAACATTATTGAATGAATGGTGCCAGCAGGCATACATTGTCAATTAGGACTTTTTCATATCAAATGCAACTTACTACGTATATGACTTGAGTTCTGTGGTCTAAATATTTAATAAAGGCTTGAAATTTGCACAATGCATTTGTATTTGTATTAAATTGTCAAAACTCCGCTACTATAAATGGATTAACTGCAGAAACTTGTAAAGAATTCTCAAACAAACGCGATGTAGTTATATAATTAGTACATGCTGTGCACGATGGAAAAAAACAACGGAAGGTCATTCATTTTAATCCCAGAATGCTTCAAGGCATCGAAGTTACATTTGCAGAAGTTTATACATGTAGAAGCTGAAAGGTACCCCCAAGAGTCCATCAATAGATTGTTACTCTTACATAATGTTCATTCATAGTAATTTATATGTGTGTGTGTGTGTGTGTATGTGTGTGTGTATCGTATTACTAATAGTGCTCCCAACGGTTAGGTTTCGGTTTAGTTTTCGGTTCTTTTTGTAATATACGTCTTTTATAATGCCAGTTCCAAGCGTATGCATTAACTGTATATAGAATAACTATTTTAATATAATCATGCTTCTCTTAATACATACCCTTGGGTAAGATCCGTTTAAAAGAATGTGATTCTAGAGGGTAGAGTGTGTCGGTTTTAGTTTCGGGTTTCTCGGAGCACTAGTTACTAATCTAGATTAATAAAGTATAGTACAAAACAACTTTTTCTATCGATATTCAAAATGAAAACAGAAACAGGATTTTATGCGCTAAATTCCGAGAAACGAATCATTCCATTTTTCTGTATATTGATAAGAAAAAAAAGAAGACAAATCATCTCTCGATTTGTACAAGCACGATTTAAAGAAGTTAATTCTAGCATAAAGCAGAATTTCACACGATACAATATTCTGGAGTCACAGGTGGTATTTTACTTGATTTCAAGTTACTCAAGTGACAATACAATTTGTATGATATTGTATAGCGATAGTAAAATGAATGCATCTTGTATGGTAATGAATATCATCAATGAATGAACACGCGCGCGTTAAATTAATATTGAAGCGGACATACGTATTTTAAATTTTCGGAGGCGAGTTATATTAGTAAGTAACTGTGTGTATCAAAAATAGCATTTTTTTGTTACAACAGAAGCATAGTATTAAAAATTTAATTTATTAATTAAAAATATTTATTTAATTCAAGATAAATTTTAGTAATTTAGGATAAATGATAAAGACTAATTAATGTGTAAAAAAGAAGTGTATTAACAGGACTGGACGACAAAATATTTACAAGAAAACTAAGTCACTGTATTCTGCATTTGTATTCTGTATTCTATTATACTTTATGTAACGAAAAAGAAATATCATACATTTGAAAAGTGCATTGATAAAATCAACTCGTTCGATTGTTCATTTGATTTGTATAATTAGTATTCGAATCTCCACGAACAACGTCAACTTCGAAAGCGATAACGGGCGCAACGAAGTTGCATAGTCATTGGAAATAGTATCACAAAAGTGAAGAGCAATTTTTAATTATTTTTTTGTTGTTCATGATTTGAAGAATCAGACGAAGATGAGGATGTATTTGGTCTTGGAATACGACCAGCTCGTTCATGCAATATTCTGCGTTTACGATAACGTTCAAGTTTACGGTCTAGGGCCGAGAAAATAGCAGCATCTTCTAATTCCAATTCTGCTGGCTCTTCACACATAACAACATTTGGGAAGATTACGATGGTTTTACTGTTTCCAGACATTTTATCAATTATGATTATTTGGAGGTTGAAATTATTGAAGGGGAGAGAAAACCTCTTTATTTATAATAAATTGTGGAATACACAAAGGTTCTAAAAAAAGAAAATTCTTCTGTGATCGTGCTTTTTGTGTTTATATGAGAGAGGTTTGTTCTTTGCCTTTGTTTACTTAATTTTTTCACTTTGTCGAGGAGGATACTCCGTATTATATATGAAATCTTGTTACACAATCAACTAACAACGATTGGTTTTCGAAAAAAGCGATGCTAGTACATGTTCTGTTTTAGTTACACTATTAAATTACCAATGTCGGATGGGATATTATTAGCTTTACATAGCGATACGATAGATTGGTTTTTTGCATGATGATGCAAAAAAGATATCACAACACTAGGGGATACGCCGAAGCATGTCACTCCGTGTTTCCTATACTCATTTTAAGTTAATGCAATAACAACACGAATCTTATTTAATGATGATACAAAATTACTTTTGATCTTCTCTCTAGAACATATTTACATGTGTCCCCAACGACATAAAGTTCGTGATACACATAAAAATTCAGAAAAGGCATAGTGCCTTTCAACGCAACCAATAGCTTTCGCATAGGAACACTACTCTGAAACGAAACTTATTTCCTCTACGCTTTTTCTTGCATTATTTTCAGATAAATATTTCGAGTGTTTTTAAGGAAAAGTTACGTTGCTCATCCCAAACTTTAAACGAATTTCTTTATACGTAGATTGGATTACGGTTACAGAGCATGTTGTTTATCGTTATTTAACGTTAATTATGCAAATGATCGAACGAAAACGGTAAAAAACAAGTCACCCTTGTTTATAGTCACATCTTTATAATCACCATCTAAAAATAACAAATACTTGTAACGTTATACGTACCTTTTAAATGTAAATGTACAATGGTAAATGTACAACAGAATGATATGGTTCATTGTTCTTATCGCTATTAAAAATAATAACAGCGATAAGTCAATGTGTTATTATAGTGTCAAATAAAGACAACGCATTCATTTATTGCCAATGAGATATACTATTTCTATTTAAAATAATAAAAAAAAAATAAACGTAACCACACAACTTTCGAATGATTTTACTAATCATTCTATGTAGTATATTTTAACTGTCTTGTTTCTGAATATTGATTCTTTACAATTCTAACGCTAAGAATTCTTGGTCTTGCATCATTCCGAGTTTTTTTTGATTCGATCCAAGAAATTCTCCGACTGTGTTCTAACCAACAATGACGTATATCGATATTTGATCTTATAAGCGAAAGATTCTTATTGGTGTGCTTGCAGATCTTGTTAATTTTCAAACTTGAACAAATCAAAAGTGAAAACTACGTAATTTTTTATCTTTGCCAAAAAGAGTTAAATATGCACGTGTCTGTTTTAAAAAACTTATATCGCTATTGAATCCATTTCTATTCTTTTTTTGGGAATTGATTAGACGGTAACGGCAAGGGCAGCTTAAAATTCCTTGTTAGGAATCCGTTAAATCAATGGTAATATCCGGTTTTAAAGCAGATTACCAAAAAGAATCGTAATAAACATCCTAATTGGATGAAGTAATGAAATATTTTGATGTTTGGGCTTATTGTTGATTCTTTTTTGTATACAAAGACCACGCATTGATTTGATATCTTTATCGGACCTGTAAAAAAGCTGTTTGATACTGTACGTATAATAAACACATGGCAATGCATTATATAAATTTTCTTAAAAAAATGAAATCAAGGTCTGCACGTTTTCATTGCCATTTTTGGGCGGTTCTCAGGACCGACAATGAGCTACTGAACTTATCGTTATAACGATTAAATCAGTTATTCCTTTGCATTTATTTTTTGAAGGTAAATATTCTCGTTTCAAAGAAGCGGCTGTGAAAACTACATTGGCTGCTCCAATTTCCAATAGATGATGATTTCAATTATTGCAATACGTACATGTATTTTCATTAGCCGTTTATAGACTTGAGAAAATTACAAGACTGTATACCATAAACTATCGCTATTGTAATTCATCATTGAAAGAGCGAGATTTAGATATTGATTTATCTGTCAGCGTGTATGCATGCTTGAATTGACGCTTTTGATTGGCAGAACGCGTCTTCCTTGTAAAAAAATATCCGGTGCGTTTTATTCCAAAATTCCGGCTAGCGGAAAAAATTGTAATTTTATCCAGCAAATATCCGGAATTTGATACAAAAAACTACCGGTGAATTTCTGATATATAGAAACATTTTTAATGCCTTTTAAATTATATTATCAAAACTGAATTGATAAATCATTAAATGCTATTATAATTACTTCCATTATTTGCACCTACACTAGTCCCTTCTTCATCTCGTTCGTCAAATTTATGTTCTAATTCTTCATAACCCAACACCCTATATAATAATTTCGCAATCAAAAAAGTACCCACAAATAATGCAAGAATTAAATAACCAATTAAGCCGAAATTATCACCCAACATTGCAAAGAAACCCCAAAAAGGTCCCTCCAATTCTAATTTATCCCCGATAATATTGAGTAATTCAATTCCACCGATCACGAATGCGACAACAATGGAAAGGAAAGTGATAACAAGATTATAATAGATTTTTCTGATGGGATTAATGTAAGCCCATGTATAAGCACCTAGCATTAATATTCCATCAGCAGTATCAATCAATGCCATTCCTGCCGTAAATAACAAGGGGAAGAACATGATTAACCAAACAGGTAATCCATGATTTGCCTGAACTGCAGCAATTCCCAACAATCCAACTTCGGTACTCGTATCGAATCCTAATCCAAATAAAACACCCAATGGATACATTTTCCAACTCGAATCTATAAATTGATAGATAGGCTTAAAGAATCTTCCCAAAACACCGCCACTATTCATAATCTCTTCGATACTCTCTTCTTCAAATGTCCCAGTTTGTCTCATACGTCTGAGCGTTTTGAAGACAGAGATGAAAACTATCGTATTCATTAATCCGATAAGAAAAAGAAACGCGGCAGAGATTGAAGCACCAATAAGACCGCCAATTTTTTCGAAATCACCGAATGTTTCCTTAATAGTTGTTGTGGTAACTACAATTGCTATTGAAACGCAGATTACTATGGTTGAATGTCCGAGCGAAAAAAATAGTCCAACTGTTGTCGGATGGCCATTGGATTGTAATAGTTTTCGGGTAACATTATCAATTGCTGCTAAATGGTCAGCATCTACGGCATGACGTAAACCCAAAGTATACGCCAATGCAGCAGTGCCCATCAATGTCGGATAATTTACAAATGCAACTGCAGTTGCAATCCATACTCCGATGTTAACTAGAACTAACGAAAAAAGTATGAATACTATTTTTCGAGTCACATAGGAAGATGGGTATTTTTGTTGAAGTTGTAATAACGGAGAGTTTTCATTCGAAATTGTTTCTTCTATTTGAATTTGGCTGGACATTTTTCTATTCGTTAAGAGGAAAAATTAAAAATGGAACTAACAATAAAAAAAATCGTTTCACATGCATGCTTGATAGAAATTCTATTGCCTATCACTATCTCTTTTCAGAATTCGTGATCCAGATTACGAGGATTAACGTTAACGTTAACGTTAACATCAATTCTAATGTATACAGCATTAATTACAGATATATCGATATAGAGCGTTATAATCCATTCAATTACTTTTTTCCTTCTGAATTGAGCTTTCTCGACAAAGAACCGAGTATGGTAGTATAAATCCACAGTATATGCGGGAAGATAACAAATTAACTTTGCGATCATTTTTTGTTAGTCCAATTACTCGGACTCTGAAACATGGGAAATAATATATATGCATTATCACAAATTTTAATTTTTTTCTCAAATGACATGATCGACTTGTGTGTAACCAGATGATTGAAAAAAACAGCTGGACATAATTTGTGAAGTTATACTCGAATATTAACGTTAAGAGTAATAGAAGATGCATGTAATTAACAGATTGATCAAAACTTCGATGTGGGATAATGCAAACGGTTGATGCAAACAGGATGATACAGGATATACAGGATATACAGGATAAACTCATAAACAAAAGTGTGTTTGTGGCTCTGTTTGTGTGTGATGCACGTACATATGAACTTCCTCCGATTTGTTCTTCACCGGCCGGTTAGCCGGTTGAGAATATTGACAAAGTTAAATATAACAGAGTACTTTTAGAAATACAGGTTATACATTACATTAACGTTAATACGAATATCTAATGAATACAATTTGAAGATACATAGAACCTTCGAACAATAATTTGTCTATTCTTACGATGAAACGAACAATGACATTTTTCCAGAATCATAAATTTTATTGAATAATTTCATTACGTTACCACGAAATGAAAGAAATAGCGACAAAGTAAAAAAATACTCTTAACTCAAAAAGTTCGAGCAAATGAATGTTTATTTTATAACAATGACAGGGACAAAGCGCGGTAAATTATTTATCTGACATGAGACTGCACTCTGCCTTTTCGTGTTGTTTAGTATTTATGATATGCAAAGATCAAAAAAATGCAAGTGACTTAAAAAAGTTTAGTTCTAATGGTACTTTAATACTAACGACAATATATATTAACGTTAAAGAAAACACCATTGTTAAAATTCTTTTTCCCCCAAATGCGTGTAACAAATATAATGCACTGTATTGCTCATAGTCATTAATGTTGAACATTGACACGCATGCAGTCTTTGGACAATGTTCTTTATTCGGGAAAAAACGTTAATAAATATTTTCTTATTTCCATAATTGGTAATAATTTCGTATATTCGCAACTGCCAAAGCGAGAAAATAAATACATTTATAATAAATTATGAAATTATTATAACTAAGACCTAATAATAAGCAAAATATTGCGTATTGTTTTACAGTATAATATCCATCACTAATTACATTGTTAAATTTGAGAAACGATTGTTTATGAGAAAGTCTTAACGTTTTATTTTACTATTATTCTTTCCTATATTCACAGATTAATAAGTGATTTCTCGCGCGTGAGCAAATGTCGTTTTTGCAATACATACATGCACTCACATACACATATACACGTCTTTGTCATTAAATGTGGGGTTGAGTGGCGCGCTTTGTCCTTCGGTTAATCTGCTGTTTAACCTGTCAAAAGTTGGAATAGTCAGAACATGCAATAGATAATGTTCACATAAATCAAATAATCGTTCAATGAACAAACGTCTATTAAATAAATACTCTGACACAATCCATCGTTATTTTTTATCCATTTTTTTCTTTTCTGTACCCCAGACTTTTATAATTGGATTTTTGCATTAATGACGTCTTTTGATGTTAATGAGAGAGTAAATAACCAATAATCAAAAGTCAACAAATAATACGAAATGAAAAGACCACAAATAAGTTTATTATCAAAGTTACGCGTTGTATTGACAATCTGGCTTGCTTTTCAAGCATTGAAAACACTTACTATTCTTCATATGATGGCTAGAAAGTATGGTTATGACTCTAAAGGTAATTGTTATATTAATTGTCGTTGTTGCCAATATAAATTACCTATTGATTCTCTTTGCGTTGTTTTAGGGGCATTCATATTAATGGTGCGGCAGCTAGCACCACCGATACTCGTCATAAATGTGATCACTTGGTTAGTATTTTGGTTCGATAAGAAACAATCGGTCTTACAAAATTGGCGAACGCCTGAACGTGAATTACTCTGGTGGCTTTGGACTACTGGTAAATAAAGAGTTTAGTTATTTTCTATTCATTACAAGAATTAATTGTAATTTTTGACGCGTTTTAGGAGTATTTGGTGGTTGGTTCAGTATGTTTGGTAAGATATTAAATCAAATTCACGTGATTTTGTTTATGCATTATTGTTATACATTTCTCGATTAATAATAATAATGAGTACTGTTAACGTTAATAATTGTTTAGCATGTCGACATAAAATCCGTAAAGAATCATTTGTTGTAAAAGCGCTTCTCTCAACCATATTCAATCTCACTTGGTTCATTTTCTATTTGATGTTTGAAGTATCCAAAAAAGCTTCAATTAATTATTACTATTCACGAACACCTTCCTCTTTAATTTTTAGTTTGTAATAGACGACACTAATATTCTTTTTTGCCATTTGTGATCGATAAATTCAAATTACAGTAATTTAGTTTTAATACACTAATACATGTACATGTACTTTTTTGCCAATTTGTAATCGATAAAATAAAATAAAATTGGATAGATTGTTTCCATTACAGTATATGTAGCGATAGTTGCTACGTAATTTGTAAATTTAAATCGCACAGTACCGGTACGTACGTACATACGTAGTTTTAATGCTTTACTTGTAACCCTTATAAAGAATGTAATGTTTTATAAGGCTTAAATTTCTTGGGAGATATTCCGTATTGGTATGTTCTCTTAATTTTTAAATTGTTTGATTATTCCTATTATAATCTTTAAAATTTAATTTTATTGAAAATCATGATATTTTAAAACATTAATATTCTATTTCTATTAACGAAAAAAAAACTTTAGATTGAGAGTGATGAAAAAGATGCTGAAAGAAAAACACAGTTTAATATCAACTCTTGTGAGACATAATAACTTTACCTTCATTTGCTTTATTTGGAGCATATAAACTGTTTGTTACTTGTAGACTCAACATCAATGCGTATTTATATTCTAACGTTGCAAGCAATACTAGTACTGTATTTTTTGAAAAAGAAATATTCAATAGCAAATTTACCTTCATTGGAAATATACAAAATATTCAATTATTAATAAAAAAGTCAATATGATTCATAACTCTCCTTAAATGCAACTCTATAAATGCAATCTCTCTAAATGCACGTTACATCTCAGTCTCATAATGGGACTTATAGATAAATGCTCGCTCTCTATTCTGTAAGTGCCACGTTATCTCTTAGCTCATCTACGTATATCGCAAAGTCTATAAAGAAAATTATACTTCCACGCTCTTCGTACCCACTCCAAGGAGTATACTACTTTCTTACAAACTGGCATCTAGTTCGGAGAATAATTTGCGTTCTCTTTCTAACATTAGTTGTAGCACTTGTACTGTTTGCGTTTCTACTTCGTCTACAAGCAAATGAGCTCTCCAATGTCAGAGTTCCTACATGGTTATCATGGATACTTTTGGTGATTCTATGTACATGTATTATAGAGTGTGGCATTCACCTTAGTTTTTTATTTAATTGTACTCCGATTTGACAAGACGCATTGTTTGACCAGGTGTTGAGGCTGAAAGAATTATCGCGGGTGTTAGACGAACGAGAAAGAAATGTTTCCTATGTGACATTGTGTTGTCGTGGTTTCTGGACGGATTGACTTTGGTAGCATTTCATATTATACTGTCAAAATCATAAGTAACTGACCCCCCCCCCCCAATAAATTTTCGAAAATCATGTGTAAGGTTATGAAAATTTCGCATTTACTAATCCCCCAAGTTCTGATCAGTTGACAAAGATGCATAAATTTTTGATCAACCCGGCAAAACAAATCTGACACAAGAAAATTAAAAAGGCGAATAATGTGAGAAATACGAAAAACGAATGAGTAAAAAATTTTGGGAAGACATTTTTACATATAATCATTCCTCCAGTTCTAACCCTTAATCCTAACACTAAAACTAACCTTTAATATCCTCAACCAATCAGAACTTGGGGGAAATTAGTAAATTTCCAGATACAAAGAAAATACAAATGCTGATTATGATCAGCATTTGTATTTTCTTTGTATCTGGAAATTTTTACATGTATAACATTACACATGATTTTCGGAAAGTTATGAGAGTCAGTTACTTATGATTTTGACTGTACGTTGATAATTGTGGAGGTTATGTAAAATCAATTATGAGATTTCGATTGATGCTTGATTATAATTAATTGCAAACTTCTTGTTTGTTTAAACGAATGTTGTCAGTGCTGCATTGTGCTGATGTTATAATCGATGAGCAGAAGCGTTCGGGTACCAGTGATGCTGATAACAGAAGGTGGTTAAGCAGCTCTAGCAGAGTTGAATCTGATTATGTTGCTTATACCATTCACCTAAATCTGTATAAATAATTTTAAAATTTAAGACTAATAATAAAAATTTTTAATTATTAAAAAATGAAAATAACTATTATGTAATATATAATTAAAACTAATATTAAAAAAAATTTTTTTTTAAATTTTTGGTAAAATATACTAGATATAAATTATTATCATTATTGTTAAAAAAGATTCGGGTGTTAAAGGTTCCCTCCAACAGTATGTAATATCAGTGAAAATATTAATCCTACATCACGATTCTTGTTAATTTATTGACATCTATTGAAGTGACGATCTACTAAATTACATAACGGCGATAAAATTGTGCTAGCGCTAGACGTGTTAAATACGCATTTTTTTTTACATATATACGTATATCGAATTTCTATTTGTAAAACCTAGAATCTTTGTTATTACTACATTATCTTCCAATTAAGACTATACAATATGGTAATTTAAGGACTTGTATAATAATAGTCTTTTTGCTGATTTGCTATTTTCTCTTTGAAACTCAAAGATTATACGCATTCGACCTAAAGAGGGGATAAGTCGCTTTGAGATTGATCCAAATGACAATATTATTATGTTGGCAGAGAAAGTGAGAATCTTTGCTTTAAGTCATGAATCTATGAATATGAGCTTTATTTAAAACTAAACAAATGTCTTTTCCGTCAATATTGCAATCCAACTCAAATTTGATCCATCCACACTTAAAATATTAAAAGACCGCAAAATGGTATACAAGTGAAATATCTTTCCGGACAAAGCATCGCTCAGTTAGGATAAATTTTGAAGACGGAGCGAAATCAGACACTTCAGCAGTTTCTGCTGGTAAACAAACAGCATCAACAGTAGGATCATTTGAGCCAACAACGATTACCAGTTTATCATCCGCATTGAATGTAAAGCATTCTCTACATGGCATGTGTGATTACTGCATGTCCTTAGAGGTAAATAGTAGGTGTCTTTTTTTTGTTGTTACTTGAAAACATTAATTCTGTATTTACATTTAATTATTGATTTAGCCATACGATGTTAATTATTTGGTAGAAAATCAGACCAAACATGTCTTTTCATGCATATTTACGAAAAGTGCAAAAAGAGTATGTAAAGACAATTAACACCAATGCCAGATTTATTCTACCTCTAGAGGAACCAGATTACCATGTCAAGCAGCATTGTTTGAATGGTTATGCTCCTTTGTCGAAAGGTATTTGTACAAAATATTGACCAAGTGCAGTGATATTGCAACAACAATTAAAAGAACAATCAACATTGACTGCATTCCTCTTATTGATTCGATTAATTGATTTATTAGCAATTTTGTATGGTTGATCATATTGAATTTTTGACATTGAATCTCATTAATCACTATTTATTACTCATATTACAACATCTATTGCTCCTAATTCCACTACTCTTTCTAATCCCACTATTCCTATTTTTAATTCTACTATTTATTCTCCTAATTTCACTATTTCTCCTTCTAATTCCACTATTACTCCTCCTTCTAATTCCACTAATTCAAAATTTTCAGTTAGTATTATTGCTAAAAATCTTTATCAGATAAGAATTTGCTATAATTAGCATCACTCTTTTCAAGAGCATGTCACGGGTGTGACTACTTTGGCCATGACATAAAAGTTTTCCTAATATAAATATCAATAATTTGTACTTTCGGTGCTTTGGCTCTTAATATGTAATATCTACGTGTTCACATAAAGAACAACAGCCTATACCTTATAAATAAGAGTTTAAATTACACTATAATTAAATTATATGTACATTTGCTGGTTAATTGGTGTCGTAGTGGTGGTCAGTAGTTCCATTGTGATCATCTTTTCTTTTTTTATTTTTATTGTGATGGTGATAATTGTCTTTTTTTAAATTAATATTTCATTTTTTTTTAAATCTATGTACATGTATTTTGTTAGTTTACAAATAAAGGAAAGACATTATACAATAATTATATAGCTGTCTATTACATCACATTCATCAATGATTGCTGGTGACCATTTTTATTTTCTATTTTGAATTCGGTCACTGTAGTTGCTAGTGATCATTTTGATTTTACATGTACTTCGGTTACCAGTAACTACTGGTGACCATTTTATTGCGATTGATTTATTGATTAATAATTTGATCGATATATCGATCGATGAATAATTGCTTACTCAAAATGCCAGTAATTATGTACAATCTGTTTTTATACATTAAGAGTATGCTAAAGCTGGGTACATCTAATAATCAGTTCGAAATATAAACAATAAGGATGCGTAAATTTTTGATTAACCCAGCAAAACAAATTCGAAGCGCAAACAAAATATAAAAAATAATGGGAAACAAATACTTAAATTTATCTTGGTATACTAATAAAAAATGTCAGTGAGGCAATTTTATATATAATTTTGATCTCAACTCTAGTCCTGACCCTAACCCTAAGCTTAAAATTAATCTTTAATTATATAGTTACATATCACGTGAGATACCTGGCTTAACCACCTCCAAAAATAGACGTAAAACTTTTGATCACCAAAAAATTGGGTTGAATAAAAATAATTATTATCATTATATATATAATTTTATATGCGATCAATTTTAGTTTCATGAATTCGCAAGTATATATTAGTGAAATCTTAAATTAAAAAAATCTTATTCAATTTTATCTACCTTTCCAATCTCTAAACTATAGTGCTCACCATATATAATGAGAAAAATATGTCTTGTTTTATTTTGCATTATAATAATTTACAGATATATATTGCGAACGGGTTTTCTTAAGAACATTTCTTATTTCAAATATTTGATTTTAATTTTGATATAATGCTATAAATTTAATTAAAAAATTTTCTTTTTGACTTTTTTAAGATATTAAGTTGCCTTAAGAAAACTTGTTTACAATATATCAAAATATATATATTTAAATTTTTATATGTTTTTGATCAATTTTCATGATATAATAAAAAAAACTACCATTTAAATCAAGTGTTTTTATTTCATTTAAGGTGTACTATCAGAATTTGATCAGATAATGGGAAGTAATTACAATAAGTTATTCTATAAAGTAGTATATACATATATATAATCAGATGAGCACAAATATTTTCAGTTATTATTATGTCTGAAGTTTTGAGTCATCGATTGCTGATTCAATTTCTCTTTCTCTTTATTTAGGATTATTAAATTCTCTTAATTAGTGTTGATAAATACGTAGTATTTTAGGATCGTTAGTTATAGAGTACATAGTTTATATACATGTATATCTTTCTTTTTGTAAAATAATTGATAAAATGAATTTCTAAGCTTAGCTATTTTACATATTTATCTTCCTCTTGTCACTATCATCATAATGTCACTTATTTATTAACTTTATTGATATAGGTTTTATTGAGCAGCCCAGCCAAAGCAAACTCAAAAATTGACTTTGTATATGTATGAGCATTTTAACATCTCCAAGTGTTTTAAACTTTTGCATCACCAATCGAGAGTACTTCAGATTCTTTCACAACCACATTCGAAAAATACGTATCACTTAAAATATCAGCACAAACGTTAGTTTATCCAGTATTTGAAGCAATATTCACAAAGACTTTCTCAATTAGAATTTCCATAAAATTCACTTTAAACAAATAATGTGAAATTGATCCACGTAACAATTACGTATATAGTCATCCACATAATCTTCATCTTCATTTTCTGTATTTTATAGTCTTAATCGGAAGAAAAATGCAGTAACAACAAATATCCTGGATTTTACGAATAGAAATTCGATATATGTAAAAAAAATGCGCGTTTAACACGTCTACTTTAGCACAATTAAATATTACATAATTTAGAGAACGGCTAAAGCGTAGTCTATCATGTGATATATCTTAAAATATTAAAAGGTATTTTAACGTTAGGGTTA
>CAJVPL010000514.1:0-24628 GCA_910591945.1 Ambispora gerdemannii
ATAAATAGATAAATAAATATTTATAAATAGAAAATCACTCAGAATCTGATAATATATTATGTCAGGTGATCAAGAAAAATAGTGAATGGTGATAGTACTCTTTAGCTAAAGATTTTGCTTCACAAAACTATGTATAGTCTTCTAAACTTTTTCTTTTGTGATTTTATAGATAATATTTTTATCATTTCACTCTTTTCTATCATCTATAATAATCACAGGCTGTAAATATATTTATTTTTTATAAATCTTCAAGTGATCTCCACTATATGAACTTTTTCACCCAAGATTCTTAATTTATAAGCATCTTTTTCATAGACATCATGAATATAGTAAGGATCTTTCTATTTTTTATCAAATTTATCATGATGTCAATTTTGAGTTTTCATTCAGCAAAGTAAAACTTTTTGTTCAATTTGAAACTGTTAAGCAGTTTTATTTTGATTATAATATTCTTTCTGCTTTTGTTGTTGCTTTTTAATATTTTGAACTGCTTTTTTTCAATCAGAGTCCAATTAATTAATTATTTCATATACTCATTTTATAACTACTATTTCTTCATTTAATTATTTATTATTAGTTTGCATTTTCAAGTCAAAGAGCGTTAATACAAATCTTTCATATGTTAAATAAAATGATTCATAACAAGTTGTATTTTGATGCATTGTTCTATAAGCAAAAAGTACATATAATAAATATTTATCCCAGTCTTGTTGATAAAGTTGAACATATTTGAGAAAATTCTACATATGATTTAATTTATTTATTTTACTAAGCTATTTGTTTGTGGATGATATAGTATTGCCAAGTGATATTTGATTTGTTTTATTAAATACTTGTACAATTTCATTTACAAAAGTAATGTCATGATTACTAATTAATTCTTTTAGAAAGTCATGTCAAGTTATAATGTCTTCAATTAGAAAAGATATAATTGATATTGCTGTTACATTTTTTATAGCTCTAGCTTCAATCCATTTGGTAATATACAGTGGCTTACACATATAACTGAACACGAAAATTAACTTTCTGGTATTTTTATTTCCATGACTATTAGTTTGGACAAAATAAAAAAATATTCATTTGAAATCCTAAAACCTCTAATATTTTTTAAAAATAATTTGATAACAGATTACTTTGTGAAATAGAGTGGTTTAAATCAAAATTTACAATTAGTAAATTTCTCACATTGAAAAACTTTTTTTCTATGACGGATCCAAATTTGAACTACTAATTAAAAATGTACTATCGCTATATACCGATACTCTATTTACCAATTTCATAAAAATCAGCCTAATTTATATAGATATTTAAGATCCTAAAGTCTGAATCTATGCTAGGAGCATTAACACATGAATAAATGCTCCTAGCATAGATTCGGTCCTTCAGGGTCTCAAATCTCGGTGAATTTGGGGCTAATTTTTATGAAAACTGGTAAATAGGTAGATTGCATAGAGTAGTACATTTTTAATTAGTGATTCAAATTTGGATCCGTCATAGGAAAAAAGTTTTTCAATGTGAGAAATTTACTAATTGTAAATTTTGATTTAAACCACTCTATTTCACAAAATAATCTGTTTTCAAATTATTTTTAAAAAATATTAGAGGTTTCAGAGTTTCAAATGAACACTTTTTATTTTGTCCAACTAATATTCATGGAAATAAAAATGCTAGAAAGTTAATTTTCGTGTTCGGTTACATGTGTGAGCCACTGTATAGGTTGATTTAGAATATTAGCCAAAGTTAATTTTATAATGCGGGCCAAATTCCAAATCAACACAGATTCTATTCCAACTTGCAACATATTCGAATAATAAATTTATCATATTCTTCCGGAATAAGGACTCCAAAAACGAGTTTGTGCTTATTCCCGGACATTTCTTCGAAATTCAAGATTATTGCCGTTTAACGTTAAGGTGATTTTTGTGATTTAAACATGGTGTTTATTCATAGCTTTACTACCTTTTGATTGATACATATTTCCGGAAGAATACTATAAATAAAATTATTAGAACAATAATCAAGTAAATATAGTCAACTCCGTTAAACCAAGCCCACCTCGATAAATCAAAAACAGTTACTGCAAATCGGCTTCGATATAAACTGTACTAAGTAAACCTCAATAAATCGCGGTTTTACAGGGGTGACTGTGCGCTAAATAGTTAATTTAAAACAACAGATACCTCGCTCTCTATTACAATTGGAAGTTTATACTTTTCGTGGCCAAAACATTGATGTGTTAAAATATTATGCAAATGTTTAAAATTTATAAATAAAATTACCTACCAGATATTCGCATTCAACATTTTTATCACATGATGCCTGTATGTATGTTATCAGTCTATAATAAATTAACCAGCTTTCTTAATAAACTGGGTGAACAAAATATATATTCCAGTGGATCGAGTTTTGCTCTATGATAGCAATATTTCTAAGGACGAACGGAGTATCGAAGGTAAAGTAGTCACATATTTTATTACAGACCTCTACAAATAAGATTCAAACACTTTTTAGGCGCAATATTTCAACTCGCACAAAAATATAATCATTAGCACAACTAGACGAATCGAATGGTAGTCTTTTTGTGTGAATACAATGGCTGGATGTCGAGATCTCGCGCCCAAAAAAGTGTTGGAAACTTTTAGTATCCATATGTGGCAATTACTGAATTTATTTTTGATTTCTATATCTAATATACAATATAAGATATTATTGTTTTCATTTTTTTTTATATAATTACTTATAAAGGACCAAAAATTATTTTGATGAGAATATTCTAAGTTATATCATTTCGGATTAAACCCGAAACCGAATCGTTTTTTCGGTCTGAGGTTGGTCCGGTTTCGGATTGATCCAAAACGGTACTATGGTGCATACCATCTAAAGTCATCAAACGTTTGTATTTTATAAAATGTTTAAATTTAAACTTCTCAACTAAGAAGTAAATTTAAAATTTAATTCGTAGAAAAAGGCTTATTCCATCATATTTACGGATTAAATTTTAAATTTACTTCTTAGTTGAGAAGTTTAAACATTTTATAAAATACAAACGTTTGATGACTTTAGATGGTATGCACCATATAAACAGTTGCCTTTTCACTAATACAATGACCCTTTAAGACATTTCGGACACAAATGGTCATTTTATAAGCTTCGAAAGATCAAAAAAACTTCCAAAGCTTCGTTCGTGAACTTTGAACGTAAAATTGACTACAATCTTTAACACGATAATGCTAATAATAAAAAGTGTTCGTCTAGTTAATCTCAAAATATGGTTCATTGGTTCACAAGATATTGTGCAAAACATTCAACGAATTGAGTTTGTATACTAAATAATCCGAATGCCTGAAACTACACAAGAAAGTTCAACTAAATATTTATAAAAGTAATTAATTTATATAATGTCTAGGATTTTTAAAATTTAGTAATATACTTCAATTCATCTGTATAAATGCAGAAAAAAATCCACGTTTTGCACAATATCTTGTGAACCAATGAACCATATTGCTAAAATTTTGACGAACATTTTTTTTATTATTAGCATTTATCGTGTTAAAGCTTGACATTGTGGTCAATTTTACGTTCAAAGTTTACGAACGAAGTTTTGGAAGTTTAGTTGATTTTTCGAAGCTTATGAAATGACCATTTGTGTCAAATTATACTGTTATAGATTTCAAGACGGCGAACAAGTTTAATTATTACACAAAGGGTCGTTGTATTGATGAAAAATCAACTTTTTATAGTACCGTGTTGTTCATTATTTTCGGTGGTCACAGTGTCCGTATCGTTATACATGTATTTTCTGTCCTCCAATTTTGTAGAAAGTTTAAACTTTAACTTATTTAGAAGAAATTCCACTTGTATGCAAAAAAGAATCTGCTGTTCTACTAAAAAGAATTGAATTAAATTAAGGTTTAACAAAAGGTTACAAAATACCCATTCTTGGTCGAAAATTTTAAATGTTGCAAAAATGTTTTTGATTAGGCTCATACATTGTATTACATGTACGTACAAGTATTATACTACGTACGTATTCAGTAACGTAAAATAATCTTATTCGGTACAATAAATAGCTGGATGGTATTAGTATGGTATGGGTTTAGAGTATAGGTTACATGTACATGTATTTAAATCTTTTAGTCTAGAAACGGGGGAGAATCAAAAACGGGGGACCAAGAACGGAAATTTTGCATCACTTCTCACCATGTAACGACATTACGTATATGGATGTGACTCTAAGAAGTCACCGAACATTATATAACCTTTAAGTTATAAATTTTGACCAAAATTAATAACGATAATTTTTCGCGACTTGTTAAGAAATAAGAGTTCACCGACAATTACACCTTTTTATTTTAATATTAATGCGATTGTAAAAGAACTGTATTTAGAATAAATTCACTGAACATTGCAACAAAAAGTTTTTCGAAAGTATAAAATAACACATTAAATATGTTGTTCTACACTTTTAATTAGTAACATTCCTGTAATGTAAAACAATACTACAAATATAGAGCAACACATTGATCAATACTTATACGTATCGGTTAAATGTGTAGAACAACAAAAGAGTTGGTAGGACAACACATTAAATGCTCTACACTTTCAAAAACTTCCCGATGATTGAAAATTGACAAAGCAACATAAATTCAACATTGAAAATTGACATAAGCTTGATAATGTCCAATAAATTCTTTTTTCTTTGAATTGTCAGTTTTTATTGAGATACGCATCGAGTTTTTCTTTATTATTTAGCCTAAAATTGACAAATTATGTAGAATTTCTAAGAATTTTGACTGATTTTAATTCATATCGATATAAATTTCAGTTTTTATCGTTATTATTTGTGGAAAATACATATTGATATAGGCTTCAATGATATTATACGTATCGGTATTCTTGATAACGATAAGACGCGCTAAATTTGTGGGGGATCGATGATGAAAATTTGCAATATCTATTATAATAAACTATAAATAATAATTATACTCATAAATTTATATAGCATTTGGCAATATAAACATTATTGCAAAATTAATTTAAGTTATACATGTATATTCATTTATCATTATTTTCAAAATATTGCTCTTTTAATAATTCTGGACAAATGTTCCGCATGATCTGCACAATTTTGGCCAAATTTTCACCATAATCCGTTTTTCATCATAATCCCCCACATTTATTATCGTTATCGTTATTGTTATAACGATAACGATAATAGCGATAGTACATGTATAATCCTTAATTAGTATGGTGCGAACAGCTTAAAGATATCCAATGCAAAGGATTTTTGTATGGGAATACGTTACTTATGAAAACTATTAAATGACGTATTTTTTTTACATTTAAAGTTTTATTGAGAAGATACAATTTTAAATAATGCATTTTTAAAAATTTCAGCATTAATATCGATATAAAAAAAACTATATTCAAGTTTATAAGTAATGATATCGATATGCAAATTTTCAGCGCCTTTGATGTGATGTGACTAAGCCGTTTGCACCACACATTAGTAAAGAGCTTCTCATTGAAATAATATTTTCAGCTTGTAACAGAAAAAGATGCCTAATAGGTATATCTACACGCTGGTAAAATTTCATTTCCTATTACATACTAAAAAATATATTTAACTATAGGGAAACTGCAGATTCCGGAATGGCAAGAAAATTATAATAATTTATCACCAAAATCAATAGCAATAGTAAATTTTCACTGGATTTAAAACTTTTTACATGTTTCATCTATAGAAAAACTATTCAACTTCTTTAGAAATTTTTTGACCAACATTTTTATTCCATATCTACATGAAACCTAAACACTTTATTGATATTATACTCTATTTTAAAACTAATAATACAAATATCGAAAAGAAGATACGTACTTATTCGTTTCACCAAATGGTATATTACACGATAGAAATGTATGTGTTATCTATCGTCGATTCAAATTCGAAACATTATCACCATCACCAAGTAAAAAAATTTGAGAGGATATGTAGAACAATTTGTGTTCTCTTAAAATCTTTAGCTTTGTGTCAACTAACCAGTTTTTTTTAAAGTTTACGACTTAGTAAAAGAATAGAAAAAGAATCACCTATTATCTCAATCACCTGCTGACATTGTATGTGTCCCACGCATTGCAGCAGCATTTGTGTGTTATATTTGATACATTCAATCACGAACACAAGTATAGCCCCTTTTCTACAACATCGGACATCTTTTATAGAAATTTATCTGCAAAATGCACTGTTAAAATAGCAAGTATATTTTTAGTGAAACAATTGCAACCCATAAATAAATAACGTAGACACTTTAATAATACGTAATAATAAAAATAATTAATTCCTTCAAAAACTTTTTTCTCTTAAAAAATTCGAATAAAAAAAAATTAATGGGTGGCAATCAAATATCAAAAAACGGAAGCGTTCGAAATAATAATGTTACTGTTTCGTCGCGGAGAAACTCGAGAATAAAAAATAGGTTGTCGCTTATAAACCCTGAATTCGACTCGAGCAATAGTAGCGACGACATCAATAGTAGTGGCAAGAATAAATATAAAATATCTTTGAATGAACATGACATTGATCGACATCAACAACTTCATTACGCATGGCGTTTAGTATGGGAAACTAATTATTCGTCACCTGTCGGACACGTTTTAAAAAACAGAAATAATGTGAGAATTTTGGATGTGGGTAAGAAAAAAACCTTTTGAATTCATATCTCATTGAAAAAACTATCTTCACGATCATGAACTCAGATTCGTTTCGAATAAAATAGGATGTGGATCTGGAGTATGGTTATTAGAAATGGCAGCGAATTATCAAAATGCCAATTTCTTTGGAGTTGATATCGTCGAATCTTTTCCCACCGAAATTAAACCACCAAATGTTAGATTCCAATTAGTAGATTTACAAAATGGATTACCGTATCCGGAAGAGTATTTTGATTTCGTTGTCATCAGAAATATGCAGACGGAATTTACAGTACCTGAATGGCGTGAGACTATTCTGCCAGAGTTGCAACGTGTACTGAAATCCGGCGGATTCATTGAATCAAATGAATATATATGGAAGATTGACGAGATGGATGCAGCATTTAATCTTCTTTTCAATGCATGTAAGTTGTGAGACAAGGATCATCGCATTACGGAGGAACTATTTTAATTTTTACTTCATTATTTTCTTCCTATAAAAGGGAAATCAAACTACAAAGAACGGGACATCGAAATACACATTGCAAAGCTGTTGCCCGATTGGCTAGAAACCACCACTACCTGCACATTCGCAAACACACACCAGGAGACACGGTCACATCCACTTGGCACCGCTGGCGGAGAAGTAGCCAAATCGTTTCAGGACATCATACTGAATGATTTTCGTACAAACAAGTCGCGATTGTTGTCACAAATGAACATTAGCTCAAAAAGATACGATAACGCCGTAATGCTGGTCCAACAGAAATTTCAGAGTGACTGCAGCTGCGATGGTGGTGATTGTGAAGTCAAGTTATATCGAACTTGGGCTCAAAAAATTTAATGTCAATGTTAATTAATATTGTTTATTCTAGTTTGGTTTTTAGTATTAGATACTTATGTAATTTAATTTTTAATTTTATTAGTTTAATTTTTAATTTTCTATATTCGTAGAATTCAAAGTACATGTATTTGTTGTTGCCACTTTAATATCTTTTAGCAATTATTATTGAAATGTATTAAATGTAAATAATAATTATTTTTATTAAAAACGCAAGCAATCAATTCTTGAGGGAAATTGATTTTCCGATATACATATGCATTTCTTGGCATATTGGATGATACAAGATATTCTTGAATTGTATGTTTGTTCAACGAATAGTTGTTGCTCCTTATACATGTACCTTTGCAGTTGTTCGATTCACGTTGCCAGTTTTTATGTCCTTGTAGTGAAAGTTTGCAATACGTTACGACTTTGACGCGTGACAGGTCAGGTAACAAAACAAAGTCTTGGTTACCTCTACCCAAAAAGTATCATAAGACTAAAAAAAAGTCTTTGTCCATTGATCCGACGTAAAAGAACAACAACAACCGGAGACAATGACACTTTAAATGGAACACAGAATTTCAAGGATAATTGGAGCGACGGCGATGAAGACAACAACGAATGAAATGCTTCTGTTCACTCAGAGATTAAAGTTACATTCGTGATTGATTGATTCATTATTCCTTATTTATCTTATTGAAGATTGCTTTAGGAAAGAAAATAGAAAATTTCCTTTCATTAATTGTGATTGCGGTGTTTATGTCGCTGCTAATATGTTATATGATACAATCGAGGATATATTTATATTTACATTTGTATAGAATGAGTAAACGATTATATAGTTTATAATTATAATACACGATCTAAAAAGAACACAGTTTATATCTAAAAAAAAAAAGCTTAATGTGTGGTTGATGGTTTAGTTATGTAACGGTAATGATAGCTTAAGTTATTTACAATTCGATAAAAATTAACTTTAGGTGTTAAAATAAGTAAAGTAATTTGTAGTGAAAAAAGAAAGTGGTAAATATACAAGAAAAGAATGATTGATTGATAAAATGTGTCTGAAAAATACGTAGAAGGTTTTATTCAGACGACACTTTTTGCGCGAATGTTCGATAAAGAACAACTTCGGAATGGGCGAATTCGTATTGAATATTCGCGACAAGATTGTCGTAGGATTTCGCGCTTGTGCGCAATTGTGGAAGCAATTGTGGTTTTAATACTTTAAATCCGCTATGTGCGATTTGTTGGAATGATTCAGCGAGCTTTCCACCTTCTTCTAATGAAAGTGGATGAGCTTTTTTGAGTTCGGCTACGTTTATTAAGCATTTAGTGTTTTTCATGAATTCTGGTATACGTTTCGCGATTGTCAGGTCGATGTTTTTCGATTCAAGCATGCAATTATCTTTAATAAAAGAAAAATATAAAGATGTGAGTTTTAAATGTTCAATTGGCAATCGGAAGGAACAGAAGATATATTTACAATAATACTTACAAGTATTTGCCAATAATTGGAAAGAAGGACCCATCGTATTTACATTCCATACGCTTTCTTGGCTTTCAATCATTCCACTTGGCTTCAAGACTCGCGTCAATTCTTTAAACACATTTTCCGACCATTCTTGCACCGTAAAAACCGAATTCGAATTTCTGACCACGATAAAGTCAAAGAATTCTGAATCGAAGGGAAGACCAACAAGAACTGACGCTTTATAAAAGAAAACATTTGACGGTTTAATTTCAGTCGGGAACGATTCAAAAGTATCCACGCCATAGAATTCGACGTTTGGATATTCGGAAGCCATTTCCAGTGTCCAAACACCCGGACCACATCCAACATCCAGTACTCGTACATTATGTCTGCGCTGCAGAAGTTTCTTTACGGGTGAAGAATAATTCGTTTCCCAGAGCCAACGCCATGTATAATGAAGTTGTTGGAGACGATCGATTTCTTCGAATGTTGGGGGTTGTGGAGTTGTTAATGATGCCAAAAGATTATTAGTGGAGGAATTAGGTGTTTCAAGTAACAAATTGTTTGAATGATTGGAACTGGATTTTGTGTGCAGTGTCGTCGAAGACGATGATTTCTCGTGCTTGTTTCTTGATTCAGATAAGGAACGTTTTTTATTGTGCGTTATCTTTGAAAATTGAGTTCCACCCATGTTTTTATTTGTTGTGTAAAACGCGATTGTTATAAAGTTTGCTGAAAGGTAAATTAATTGCAAGTTTATAGTTTATTGTTTTTATCAGAGAAAAAATAGGAATTGTGGAAAATTTGGCGAAAAGAAGAGTACTTATATATGCATTTTTTAACGTATAATATAAAAATAGTATACATGTATACAATGTACGTACTGCGCGAATGAACGGCCGTCCTGACTACATAATCGTTAAAAAAATAGTAATTATAGTCGGGAAATTATTATCGTTATTGTCTCACCAACGACTTCAACCATTGTGTAAATACATGTATTCTTTTTATTATCGATGTTGTTATTATTCTATTTGAAAGATACAACAAAAAAAAATCATAGAATGTAACGTTAGCTCCAGCCTGTTGTCCAAAAGCATCATTTGCCTCTTACTTGCCTAATTTAGCATTTGGTGTTGCAATTATGCAATTGTCACGTTTTTGGCAAGTATGCGTATACATTTAGGCAATAGCGGACCGCATTACTACTGTTTATTATCCGGTGATCGACGAGCAAAAATATATACGTACGTATATTGAATGCGTCTTTGTATACACAATTTCTTTTTCTTTTGCTTACATACATGTATTTTGTTTTTATTCAGAACAACAAGCTTTCATATTACGTACTAAAGTAATCGACTCTGTTGATTCTATTAGGAGAACAATGGAGCAATTAAAAATGAGGAAAGAAAGAAAATATCACGTTACCGTTTTTATAATTCGTCTATGTGATGATGTTATGCGTTGCGTAAGGATAATTTTTTTTTAGCAAGACGATTCATTGACAAAGATTTTTGTGTGTTTGACCTCAACTGATTCCGTCATATTCTTGATTTGATTAACAGGGGTAAGGGTAGTACGACGATGAAAGAAAGGATTCTCGTATTGTACGTAATTGTATTTGATAGTTTTAGTTCTCCTCAAAGACAAGGGGTTCATAGAGCCAAGAAAATACACGTATCATTTTATACAATTGTATGCAAATGTGTCACAAATTACATATTTGCTTCTAAACTTCCACCTTTGCTTCTGATTCGTATACTTTAATTGCATGTATATCAGTATACAGCTAATAAAGATCAAGATATCTTTGTTTACATCAAGCATTATCGTTATCTTCAGAAATTATTATCATACATATAGAACACAATTTTTCTTATCAGAAATATGGATACGTACATGTATCATGCAAGGATGCAAGTTATCATAACAGGCACTATGCAAGTGATGTACGTAAGTAAAAACGTATAACGATAACAATTTTATCCACATGTATTTGTTATACCTGCCATACGTAATTATTAAATGTGCGCATGTGAGATAAAACATAACGGGAAATTAAGTGTGTGCATAGCGACACGTAAAATACGAATTTACGAATAATCTCAAAGTTGTATAGCGATAGTATTATTTCTATTTTGAAAAAAAAAACAATAAAAAAGTTTACTATTCACTATTGATGTTTCTAACTATTATCGGTTTTTTAAGAGTGTAAAGGATCTATTTAAATAATAGAGATTTACAGTGTCAAGTATCCATTGTCAATATAGTCATAGTCGTATTTGGTTCAACATTGTGCGCTAGCATTCATTTATTGATTTCCAAGAAAACATTGTGCTCCATCGCTATTGTAATAAGAATTTCAAATCGGAGAAAATTTCCAAGAACACATTGTACATACTCTATTGTCATAGAACGTAATTAGAATTTCGAATCCGAGGAAAATAGTAACGGATATAAAATTTGTGAAAATTGCTTCGAAATAAAAAAATCATTTCAATTAATAATTTATTTGTTCTAGTCGTGAAAAAAGCAAGAATTGATTTTCGGGCACAAAAAGGAAATTCCGTTTTTTTAGTCTCTATTAGGAATACAATGAGACATAATAGGCCGAAGTTAACACATTATGTCCAAGATAATTTACATATTGTGATTAAAAGAGTAAATTGAGTTCAACAGAGATCACAAAAATTGATTGAGCTACGTTAATCAAATGCCACTGCTAATAAATATATCGATATAAATTCATTTGACAGTTTGGATTTCCTCTAAATTCTGGTTCAATATCGATATTAAATTCTGGTATTTGAATTATTGATTTCTTGGCCACAGATTTCGACTTGTGTTTTATTTTTTTGTTTTTGATGTGATGTATGCAAACGAACGTTCGACTTGTGTTTTATTTTTTTGTTTTTGATGTGATGTATGCAAACGAACGTAAATAAACACTTCTCAATCTATCGCTATTTTTGATTGTTTTTATCAAAAATGTTGACAGAGCTTTTTATAATAATTACTTCAAATTAGCTGTGATTCCAAAAATAAATGAATTACAGCATTTAGTCACCATCTATAAGTATGACTGATATCCTACATCAACCTCGTTATCAAGGTTTATTTACTAAATTCAGTTTATCACAAGTTTACTGTAACTGTTTCTAAATTAGAGCCGGTTGTCTTAAAGAAGAAACTAATTTTCGACTATAGTAAAAACCAGCGTTGCCAATGGACCTGGACCGGGTCCAGTGATGGCACAGTTTGCATATATTTCAGTTATCAATGGACCAAGTTAATTGGTTCTCATTGTACTAATAAATCATTGACCCAGTTAGTGTTGCCAACGAATCAAGGTGACCAGTGTTCAAGTCCATTGGCTCACCAACACTGGTAAAACTAAGTTTTTGCTATAAAATTTATGTTTAATCAGCATTCTGTATAAGAACCAGAAAGTTTATAATAAAAATTCCTTCAAATTTAAGTATTCTTTATCAAAATATCATATCACTTAAACCGTCAGTGGCCAAATCTGCATGCTAAAATGTTTTTTGACCTATTTTTACAGAATTACTCACGATTTTCTTAACGTTAAGCCTTTCTTAAGCTAAAATGAAAGCACACTACATTGTCCATCTTCCATGTACGTATGTATTTACTGTATCTCTTGTGTCTATTATGTACGTAATGCTGAAATTGTACGTTTGAGTAACATCCATTACCTAATAAAAAAAATTATCTCTCTCGAGCATGTTCTCTACGATTAGGTCAAGTGTGTTGGCTTTAAGTTCATCTTCTCTTGAAGATACAGAGACGCATGCTGATGATGAGGAAGAATACATAACATTTCTTAGATAATCCAGAACCCGATAATGAAAATGAGGACAAGAACATTATAGAAATAGATATAGGAAGAGAAAACGTAAATCAACAGGAAACATACAACAAGAACTGCCACCACCACCCTCCAACTTTGAATGATTTACTCATTCAAGATTACTTTATCAGGCATTTGTTTAGCTGCCATTATACCTTGATTTTATTCTTTTTTTACCATGCTAGACACAATTGTTGTCAATACAAATCTTTATGCATTAACAAAAGATGCTGGTGTTATCCAGTAGATAATGACTGGACTTAAACTGTAAAGAGCTCATCATCTGGATATCGCTGGTCATTTATCAGGAACTTTTTAAGTTGTCTTCTCTTGATCAATACTGAACTGAAAACGAGAAGCTTCCCCATGTATCATATTTTAAAACAAATCAAGAGATTTTTGTATATTTGCTTTACTACTGCAACAATTAAAAATTATTTTGAGAAATTGGAACTATTGCTCTCACACATTTGGAATATCTCAAAGCAACTTTACATATTAAAATCAAATATCTTAGTGAATGAAATAATAATTCAATTTTCTAAAAGAAGCATCTATATTATTTAAATTAAGAACAAACTGACTTCAAAGAGCTTCAAAATAATATTGATTTATAAATTTGGATATATTTATACTTTTCTCTAATATTACATATTGTTTTGAGTGATGTAACAAAAGTAAATGATTTTAATCAAACTGAATATTTGGTTCATTATTTTGTTGAACAACTTTCATATTATTAATTTTCTTATAATATACATGAACAATTATTTTACTAGTATTTTTCTTTTTTAATATCTTTGACAGATTGGTATTAATACTCACAAAATAATTAAAAAAATTAAAAGTGAATAAAAGTATCAAATTTAATTGGAATATTTATTTTGGTATTATAATAAATAATTAGAGTATGAATTATATTATATAGATTAAATTAATAAATTGAATTTATATGTATTATTAGTAATATAATATATTACAAACTAATACCAATTATTTATTAATTTAATATATTAACTATATTTTTAAATTTTTTATAATTTTATAAATGTTTTTTAAAAAATATAATTTCTTGACAACTTATTTTTGTTCTTGGTATTTATTAGAAATATTATAATCAAAATACTTTTGTACTATATTACATATAGTATATTCAAAATTTCAAGTAATAGCATGTTTTTTCTTAATTTTATTATTAATTAATATTAAATAAAACAAACTTTAAATAATATTAGAGCATTTAACAGATTTTTGTCTATAAAATATTTAGCTTTATAATTTTTATATAGGTTTTGATTTGGATTACATGTAATACAGAGATCTAAATTCAAATTATTAATAATACAAATTATTATATACATATTTTAAAAACGTATAACTTTTAAAATAAAAGATATTATTGTTAAAATAATATTAAACTATAATACAAAGAGTATAATTTAATTGTAAATTGTATTTTTTTAACAATTCAATAGTAAATTTTTTTTTACAAAAAATAATATTAATAATAAAAATATTTATACGAAATTTAAAGCTTATAACTTTTCAAAAAGTTATAATTCTCAAAATAGTACCAAAATATAATATAAAAGATATAATTTTAATAATATATGTTGAGTATTTTTACATTTTAATAATAACAAAAAAGATTCTATATAAACTTTATAAGAAAAATTTATATAATAAAAAATCTGTACTAACAACATTTATTATTGTATCTCAAATATATTTGATCTCATACTCAAATGGATTATATAATGATCTTATCAATGTGGCTGATTTTTCAGTATAGGTTTCAAATATCAATAATGATAAAATTGCTATCTGGGCAATAATTTGTCGTTTTTAAACGAGAGTGAGAGTTTGAAGTGTAACTCGTAAGCAAAACATGATGCGATTGATTATCAAAAATACTCCAGTTACGATTATGTCGTTCAAAAAATGACTTCTATTTATGATGTTACTACCAATAGAGTATCGAATACCGAGAATATGTCTGATACTATACATCGACCGAGTCCTACTAAAAGTTTAAAAGTAAGTAGACTTATGATATCCATCTGAATATGCTCGAGAAAAGGTTTTTCCTATCTTTAAACAATGCTTGCGACTCTTCATCGTACTTTGTAAAATTGACCAAGCCATCTTAGAGGCACAGGTGTAGATCACGTCACAGAAGCCAATGACAAGGAAAAAAGTGGTGGTCTGATGTAACCTTTTCAGGTATAGATAGCCAAAGGTAAAGTGGATCTTATTGGTGGTCACTTATCATGTTATTTTCCACTTGCCCATGCCAATATTTGATTTGCCTTATTAGACTCACTCTAGTTTTGGCGAGAGGTGTAACAATATGCAAAAAGCCAAGGCGAGAAGGTTATGGGAATATTGCAACGGCACTGGCCATTATCGAGTTGTCGACAGGTGAATATGAAGCCACGCACTCTAAGTTCAGCACTCAGCTATAAGCGCCTTCAGTAATGCGATACCTCAAGACAAAGTCAGGGATTGGTGAGCGAAAAGTAAGTTCTTTCAAGTATTTAATCTGTATACGTGTCCTGCTGTGCTGAACCTAATTCTGTTGCATCCATGTTTATATATTGACCTCTCGAGAGATGAATATCAAGAGCCAGATGCGTGTTTTGTGCCTTGACGTTTGCTGGATCCGCGGAACCCGGCACCAAATCCTTGTGATCATAATGTCTGCAGTTTCATCAATATTTTCATTGGTTTGTTTGGATATGAAAAATATGGATTTTATTGTGAAGCTGTAAATTTTTAGGAAAACCCATGATCAAATATTATCATGAAGTTGCTTCCTCGGAAACACTCGAAATGTAAAGAACAAAATTAATGATTATTTGCAATTGGAGAGAAAAACGCCGTGATCAGAATATTAGACGTCCTTTGCAGGTTAATATTGAATTGCTTTTCATTCGTTAAACCTGTTCTCTTGTATTTCCGACAGTGCTTAAAATTCTGTCGGCATGCGATTCTCCAGCAAAATCCAAATGCTACAATATTCGACCCAATCAAAGAGGTAGGAACGGTGCATTTTACAATTGTTCTTTTTTGTTTGTTTGGCTCACATCGTTTGACACTAGCAGATTGAGTTTGGATCTGTATATACCAACGGCAGGCAGAATGATTTTTGCAGGCCCCTCACATGAAATGGCTCATCCTTGATCGTGACTGTATCTTTGCTGGCTGTCCATAATCCCTCCCTCCTCTCCAAGCTGTAGTTTCTTCGCAAACACTCCCTCCTCAGGCCTCTAATCTTCTTCAAGCACCGGAGGTTGCGATCGATCTATATGACATACAACAAACAATTTTTGACGCCATGGGCTCGAATTGAAGGTGCAAAATCGACGCTTACATATCTGAAAAAATTTTTATTAATAATATGTAAAACAAAAATAGCAATCAGATTATTTGATCATTAAACGCATATAATTTTTATGATTCACGACCTTTGGAGAATATAGATATTCTAATTATAGAAGAATGCTGTCTTTATTTCACACGCGTCAGATGGGTAATTAATACGGGGATGAAAGAGATGTCTAAGAAAACTTCACATCGTGAACAAAAGTTAACGGAATCACTCAACTTAGCGAAAATCGCATTGCATTATCGTTATTTTCTATTTGTGATATCCTCTTTCGATCAGACCTCATGAGATGTAAAAACAGACAGTACAGTGTATTAAAATGTTTCTCATTACTTGGCATGATCTCTAGCTTCGAGCATATAATGCGAGAAGGCGTGATATCGCGGAACGGATACAGGAATTGTGTTCGAGATAACGAGAATGAAACCATATTTTTTTGCAAAAGACGGGCTCCGAACGATTCGGTAGCGACAGTTTACCGAAATGTTGATCAATGAATCAACATAGCGGAATTTTTATACTACAGCTACGTATAATGAACTGATTTTTTCAGCCCCACAGATCCGTTATAGCGGAATATATACTTCATTGTTGAAATTTACATAAAAAAGACCATTATTTCTCTGTTTATCGTCAAATGCAATAACCATTTATATGTGATTACTACATACGCATCTCATTCTTTCTCACGTTAAAAAAGACTTGGCCAAGCGTGATCGTAACAAAATTTATTGTACTTTTATCTACATATACATTTATTTTATTGCTCGGAAAGACCATTCCGTTCTTTCTTAAAACGGTACTACATTTAACAATTTTTATTAACCTTATATAGTTTTTTTTTAATGTGTAATAAAAATAAAGTTATCTAAATAGATTTTGTATTGAATATTGTTTTTTTAGCTTTATCGTGTAAATTCTATTTTTTTTGAAAAGCTTATTATGAGAATTTTTAAATTTTTAATTGATGGAAAAGCATATAATGTATGATGGGTAGCTATAAACATAAAGTTTTCAGAATTTTTTAATAGAAAAATTGTCCAATATCAAAATCATTGTGTTCTTAAGCGAAAGAGTCAAAATAGAAATAGTCATGAATATCAAATTCATTGTGCATGTAGTCAGGGACATAATTGTCGGTGTTATCCGTATTTTGATTTACAACCAAAACGTCTGGAACAGAGTTGTTTTTGTTTTGTTCAAAAAGTTCTTTTGCTCTAATTGCGAGTCTCGTACATTCAGCGATAATTTCAGGACTTTCATTTCTCCATTGTTTGCTAGCAAGCTGACCTGCTTTACACTGATTGAAGTCCGTATATTTGTGTTTCATAAGATTGTTTAATAGAGCTTTGCGATAAATAAGAAACTTGTTCTGAGCTCTTTTGGCAGTACTACGTCTCGGTAAAAGATCGCTATCAGAAATAAGTAGAGGTAATGTCATTTGAATACGAGAAGGTAAGCGACCCTTTAGATTATTATCGACCCATTGAATCCTTTGTTTACCCATAATTGAATATTTGATTTTTATTGTACACAAGATTTGTGTTGGCAGTTCAAGCGATTTTCTTAGAGGAGACTTTGCACTCTTTTTATAAGAAATTATTCTAAAAAAAGTTCTTGTTACTTCAAAGTTATTATTAAAGAATGAACTCTGCGCAAAACTGTTAGTTTAAATCGTTCTAGCGCACATCAGAATACCTCATTTCAATTACATTAATGATATAATAAGTGGCAAAGTACAATGGCAAATAAACGTAATAGGTAATTAGAACAATAAAGTAATGCATTATTTGTTCAACTAAAACTTTTGTTAAAAATTTAATAGTAATATCTAAAAATAATTTGTATATTGTAAAAAATATATTTTAAGTCATATGTAATAACATCTTTCAATCAATAGACTCGATTTCATAAGTTGTTAATGATCTTTGTTTAAAGTATCCAACTGCCTTTATTATGATAATTTTTTCAATAAAAGTTTTTCGTAATCAACTTCCAATAGTAGAAATATTTGAATGAAATAAAAGTCATCACACACTAATGGATACAAGCATGCACATCTAGTTATCAAAATAAGTAAGATCATAGGCAAATACGGAAATTTTTCACCGTAATTGTTGACTATTCAAGTTATGTATCGGTATCAATATAAAAGAAACAAATGTTTCTTCGGAGTTCTTTCAATAGTTTACATGCATATGCATATTGTTTACAAATGACAATGTTTTAATGAGAAGAGTTTACGTATTTTTTTCAGCATATAAAGATAACGCTTGTAATATATGTATAATTCTATTTAACGTCCATGTCAAGCCTAGGGCTTTCATTAGGTATTCATTTAAATGCATTAAATGCGACACTTTATTTTATATACGTACGTACGTATAACGATATGCATACCAATACCAATTACATGTACATAATATCATTATCATTATGATTATGCTCTTCATTTAGCCTTACCATAGAACAGTAAACAATAATCAATGATGCAATAACAAAAAGTTAAGGAATATGGTGCATAACATCTAAAGTCATGAAACATTTGTAGTTTATAAATGGATAAAATTATTTACTAAGTTAATACAAAATTTAATCCGTGAATATTCTCAGAAAGGGCTTATTCTATTATATTCACGGATTAAAATTTTGTATTTACTTCTTAGTAAAGAATCTACCCATTTTATCAAATTCAAATGTTTGGTGACTTTAGATGTTATGCACCATATGACATTTAAAATTAATGATAGTCTTTTTAAATAATAAGTTTAATAAAATTATTTTTTTTTAAGCTTTTGATACAGATAACCAAACTGATCGGGCTACTAGTAGAAACTCTCGAAAGGGATTTACTATATCTGTTCTTGAATAAACTTCCGCTTATCATGGTTTCAGCTTACTGAGGATGGCTTGACTATAACGATAGATTAAATCAATTCACTATCAGCTACTAAAATAGCCAATTCCTGTCCGATCAGCTAAACATCAACTGCTCGTTTTCCTCAACTGTATTATACAAGTAATTGGCAATTTGTATGTATTGGTGCGTAGATCAGACATTGTCTTTGGCTATAGGGTTGATATTATAATTACTGGACTCTCCTTAGCTTGTGCTGGTGTAATTTCATTCATATTATTATCACCTGTTTGCTCAATATAAGATCCAGCTGCTCAGTATCAGAAAATGAACTTGCAGTATAATTATTTGATTCTGCTTATGACATTTCATCTGCTAGGATTGTGATATATATAATTATGATGATTTATCTATTTTTCATCTTGGACTCCGTACTTTGCTTGAATAGTAATACGGACATAATATATTGGGAGACGCTAGAATATTTATATCAAAATAGCGATTAATTATTTTATAATCATAATGAGGCAGAAAATACATCTGTTATTCTTGGGTTGACAGGCAACACTTCCGAATTTACGACATGGTAGAAATGCGTGGAACTACCGAACAAGTTTTACATCCTTTTTAGTTGTTGAATACCGTAAACTGCTGTGCATAAGTACTATTTTTGGATTGAAATAGAAATAGATAGGGTGGTGCTTATTCACAGCAGTTTACAGTATTTGAATTTTACAGAAAGCACTTCCACAATTATCACGTGTTTGCACTGTTACCACGCATTGCTAACCTTCTGAACCAGTGGACTTTTGGAGCTACTTATTCCAATTGGATAGGGCCAGAAGGTATTAACTGATCTGATTTAATTGGCAACATTTTCTGAACAATTAGGACATTTGGTGAGTCTTCAGTGCTATATTATTTACATTGACGATTAGGTTTCCCTTCTTACAGTAAAACCTCTCTAAGTGCATGCTTTATAAATGCACGCACTATATAAATTCTCTCTAAATGCACGGTATGGCTTGGTTCCAAGTTATAAGACACATATATATTTTACTCTCAATAAATGCATACCCTCTCTAAGTGCACACTCTGCCTGTTTTTTATTATGACCCCGAGGGGGGTGCACTTAGAGAGGTTTTACTGTATTTTATAATTAAATAAATGAAATTGAAATGATCACACACGCACGTGGTTAGTGCACAAACAGGATTAGTGACACAGGTTTCACATTTTTTCCGCGTTACTTTGTTGAAGCCAAACTACAACTTCGCATGTATTGAGTTGGCTTACACACTGTTCAATATCGAAACAGGAATAAGCGATTTGGACAGCTTAAGCATGCTTTTGGTCATCACCGTCATCATTAACATCGTTATTACTCATTTACCCACGATGATTCCTCCTCTGTTAAACCACCGAAGGAGACACACTATAGTCAACAAACTTAACATTAAACTCACTTACGAATTTTCGACATCTACTCTAAACTTTATTTTGACTTGTATATAACCTAGTTTATTTTATTTGTTATATTCTCAAAGTTCAAAGCCAAGTGTATTGATCGGGTTGTCTACACATCTTCAATTTATCATTTAGCATGTCTTTGCGTATAAAGATAAACGTGTAGATGTATAGACAAATACCAGATAAATATTGTATCCTTGTTTGTATCAGAGAGGTGTGCTTTAAAGCTTGTCGGCCGTAATTATTACAACAAATTACAACTTTACAAAAACAATTACGGCGGCAAGCTTATGTGCTTTACGAGTTTAATTGGTTCGTCTATCTTATAATATTGACAAAAAACTCTTGTGAAAATTTCTTTTACAGAATTTAAGCTTCATTTTATATTGAGATTTCATCATGTAGAGATGGAATTGATCCAAATTAAGGGGATGTAGCCAAAAAAATCCAAAATCCAAAATCCGAATCCATATACGTAAATACTGGATCCACATTTACTATATAGATTTCAAAGTCTTTTTACAAATAAAAAACACGCATGATTATATCATAAAAATATGATCAAAATCCGTTTTCATTGACATAAAAATTCGCGATTTTCTTGACAAATACACCAAAGAAAATGTATATATATATATATATATATAATGTCCGTTATTTGTTTTATGTAATGAAAGAAAAGCTGAACAGTATGAAATTGGATTGCTATTTTTGGCTACTATCGCTATCTTCCCAAACGTTAAATTCAGCAACAACCTCACTCTGAATCGACATCCCACTTGAGCTTGACGCGCTCGATTTGTGTCGAGACCACCTCAAGAATTTTTCTAGTTTCGACTTCCGTGATCTTGCTGCTGGGATACCATGAGACGCATCGAACACCAAAAACACTAAAATTCCCAGAACTGATGCTACCCAATCGACCGCATTTATCCGATCTATATCATAGTCTTTACCACTTATGACGAGTATAATCGTTTGTAATGAGGTGATAGAATTAATCACCATGAATACTATAGAGAATAAAATCATTCGTATAGCCGCGGTTCGAGTAATAGCATATCTTTTTCGATTTGTCTCGATTGCTGCATTGGTTGTTCGTATGCTATTATTAGTAAGCTGACGATGAAGATTTTGTACATTTGACGTTTCTGGGACTTCAGGCGCATTGATACTTCTAGGCAAACCATCCTTTCTCGTAACGGAGGATGCACGATTAATTTCTGAATTTCGGTGACTTTTTGGGTGATCTGTGGCCTGAGGTGATGTTGTAGTTGCGTTGAATGAATAATCACTTTCAATATCGTGGTGATTAGAATCTCGCCTTTCTTCTATTGGAATTGGCGTACGTATATTAAGATCTACAGGGCTCATAGAAGGTCTAGAACTTTGTGTATTTTTCAAAGCTGAATCCATGTTCGATTTACCCACGAAAGCACGAAAGATTGTAAGATGAGAAAACATTGCAACCGCTGCCCTGGCTATAAGGGTAAACATCATAATTAAAAAAGATTATTTAGTAATTTCTGCAAAGGACAACATACTCACCACTGTACCATATTCCCAAGAATCCTAATATCATGTCAAAACCGGCAATTCCGATTAGTCGATAAGTTATCGGAGAAACTACATCACTTTGATAAAGATTGGGGGTAAATCTAAAAATATCCATTTTCATGTAAATTATAACAAGGTAATTACCAATTTAAAACCCTTGGTTTTATGGAATCATTTAGTATTGATACAGTTGCCATTATCGAAGTCATAATTATCGGATACGCAATAACTAGCGTGGAATAAACTTTCTTCGTGCTCCATTTCTATTCAAATACATGTAAAAAGTCGGTGAATAGATTCGGATCGTAATAAAAACAAAATCGGCCAATGTACGACAATTAATTCTTACCGTTTCTCTTTTGAATAAAACCAAAAGAACAAAGGTTTGTCTGGCAAAGCAAAAAGCTGCGATTGTCATCAAAAATGCACTATATTGTAACTTTTTTATATTTTGTCAATTTCCTCATTATTTTCTATGTCCAAAATACTTTTGACAATAAGCAAAAATCAAATTACCAACAAGGCTTGAATAATACATATTGAATGAGGGGCATTCTTCATATCTCCAAGGTATATTAATGATAGCAATATATTACTAGCCAATAGACTGTAGCCCGCACAGAAAACGGTAAGAAGGGGATTACGTCTTGTTCGATAGAACGCGATCATCATATACATAGATGATACTAACGAACATATCCAAAGTATATAATTTATTAAAAGTTCAATCGCATTATCCATTTCAAAAGGTGAATAATTAAGACACAGCAATTATAAATTTTTTCACTCGAGGATTTGAATTTCTTAAAATAGATTTTTACGTTATATATGGTTTATCGGGATTACTTTTTTTGTCACGAAAATCGTTGTATATAATTGATCATACTAATTACAAGTTCCCTTTCTCGCGATATTATGACATACATGTGAGCTTTTGTTCACATGAGTTTCAAATTTGGAAAACAATTACACTTGCGATTGGATTAGTTATCAAATAGACAGAATGTCATACACGTGAAAAACCATAGCTATTTTTGTTTTTTCAAATTCCTCAAGGTGCGTGATTCCTATATAATTTAATAAATAGATGCTTGTTTAATGATTGATATATTTAGAGGTGAATTCTCCGATTTAAAATCTATTCAATTTGCTGGGAGAATTTTTTCTCATTCTAGTTCAGTATAATTATTTAATATGAAATGAGAGCGTTATCTGGAACAAATATTCGAACCAACTTTTCGGTTTCTATATGTCCTAAATTCTATAAACTTCTTAATTAGGAAGTAAATACAAAATGTAATCTGACAGAATGAGATCTTTCTTTTGATTCTATCGGATTTTACATGTACTTCCAAGTTATGAAGTTATAGAATTTAGAACATAAAAGTTGTTGGCGTGCCGCACCATACATACATAAATGAATTTGAATTTCAATATTCTGTCTCCAAACACCTGTTTGACACACAACATAAAAGAAACTTTACCTTGAGTTTAGGATTTGATTTGGTGAAGTTTGAAAGCAACAATAACTATTTCTGCAGTTGCTTGTATGTGGGTGGAGGTGGATTCGTGCTTTAGGGACACGCTACTTTGAATTTCGTGTACAATTTTAGTTCTCTGTAGCTTGGGTTTATTATTAATAAAGAGATTGCGTAGGAGCATGAACGATTCAAAGCAAGCCGACGAAGTGTTTATCACAAACATATCCGATCTTTCTTTTTAAATTATGTTTTTGGCAGACTGGTGCTCATTCTTGAAACCGTGGTTTTATTTAATATACCAAACTGGTTGGAACCACAGTTTTACATATGAAAAAACCGCGGTCCCGAACCATCAACATCCCTAATAATGATCGTGTATGGTCAATATCATCTGTTTTTTGTAAAATTGATAATTTTTTCTCGTGTTGACTCTTTATGCTTCACTATTTGCTGCATGTTTTTATATTTATCATTTCTCTATCGCTATCAATAAAAATAAACTGGATATAGGAGCATTTTGGTATAGTATGGTTGAAAAATAACCATACCGATATCTAAATCACATTATTTTTGATAATCAATACCCTTTTTGCAACCATACCATACCGAAATGAGTGTCACTCGTTATTGACGTATTAACGTTAGCGTTAAGAATAAAAATGGATATTTATTGCGTAAAAACCCAAGCATTTATTGATTATTGAAAATTAACATTACAGTTTTATATTAACTCATTTTGTATGCACGAGTGTGTTGAATTATGAACCGGTATTTTTGATTCTGTGTAATCTTTTTAGCATTTCATACGAGAGCCTAGCGAACGTGCCAAAGTGAATAACAAATGTTTATATCGCGTGTCCAGTCTGTCTGTTTGTTAATACGTGGACAACACCAATACATATCAGCCGATTTTTATAAAAATCAAATTAGCTGATATGAGCTATCCATAGTCGCAAAAGGAAATTTGAAGTAAACATAATTGCATTAATGCTCTATATTCTTCAATTCATA
>CAJVPL010000515.1:0-24626 GCA_910591945.1 Ambispora gerdemannii
TATTTTCTTTTGTTTTGTCTTTATTTTACTTTTATTGTTTTCCTTTGTCATCATATTGTCTTTTATCTTGTCAATATACTTTCTAACTTGGATTAATAGTGTATATTTAGTTTTAGTATTGTTCTATTATTCAAACACATTCAAATATTTATCTTATACTCATATTCTTGTTAATTTATTATTGTCAACCATTCACTTTCATCATTTATATCTCTCTTATTTAAAATCTGCCATGAACACAGTTGCTGTTAACCATTTCTAAATATTCTCATATGTAAGAACTAGAAATGGTAGCAATATATATATATATAGTTAGAGCTGATTATAATAAAATTCTTTATAATAATATGCTAATTATAGTAGTTGATATAATTATTATTAAATAAAATAATATTAATAATATTTAAATATAATAATATCATAAAAATCTTTTCTCTAATCATATTATTATAATTAGTTTTGATTATATTTAAAAAATTATATAAAATTTAATAAATATAAAAATTAAATATTTTAATTATTTTTAAATAAACTTTTAATTCTTAATAAATATTATAAATTATATTATAAATAAAATTGTAATACAAGTTTAATCAATATATAATATTATATATTAATTTTAAATTAAACTCAAATCAAATTTGAATTTGTATAATAATTTAGATTTAATTGAACTTTAAATCTTTTTTGAACTCAAGTCAAAATTTAATTTAAATTTAGTATTAATCTTGAATTTAAATAAAAGTTTAATTTATAAAAATATTACTATAATATAAATCACTTAGTTATTATATAAAAATAAATCAGTTTTAAATTTTTTTTTATATTAAAAATAATTTATTAGTTATTCTATAATATTATATATTTTTTAATTAAATATTAATTATTAAGCTAATAATTATCAGTTTGAAAATATTAATTGTATATTGCTAATAATTATTATAAAATATTAAATTCAAATATTTAATATTATAAATAATTTATATTAATAATATAAAAAAATATTAGAATATAAGAAATTATTAAATATATATTTAAATAAATATAATTAAATTTCTATAATTATACCTATTTATAGTTATATTTTTTTATTTTTCTATTTATATATAAATATAATAAAAAATTTTTTTATAATTATATTTTTTTGCTTTTTTGAGAGTAATAACTATAAAAAATTTTGATTATATATTAAAAATTTTTTTCTTTTTCTTTTTCTTTTAAATTTTAATAAAAATTAATAATTATTAATATTTAATTTAATATTAATATAATAACTAATAAAATTATAGAATTATGTATGTAATTTATATAAAAGTTTTTAATTTTATTAATAAATATTTTTATTTTTATTTTTATATTAAAATAAAGATTATAAGTTAATAGTTTAACATATATTTTTTTAATTTTTAGAGTTTTTTTTGATAAAGTTATTCTAATTACAAAGATATTACAAATATTTTTTATAATTAAAATGTAAATTAATTATAAAAAATTTTGCAATTAAGATAACTTTATCAGAAAAAATTTAAAAAATTAAAAAAAAATATATGTTAAACTATTAACTTAAAATTTTTATTTTAATATAAAAATAAAAATATTTATTAATAAAATTAAAAACTTTTATATAAAACAAAATTTTTATTTTTATTTTTACTATATTTTATTAATAAAATTGCATGTATGATTTTATAATTTTATTATAATAAAAAAATTATAAAATAATTTTTTGAAAAAATAATTTTATTAAGTATTTAATTTTAAAAATTATTATATAAATATTATCTAAAAGTATTTGTTTTAATTTAATTTATTAATTGGTTTAATTTGTTAATTTGATTTCAAAGTCAAAATATTTTTTCTTTTTAAAAATAATTTTAATAATTATTTTTATTTTGAATTTTAGTATAACTTTGAATTTAATAAATTTCAGTATAATATAACTTTAATTTTAATATAATTTTAAATTTTGGCATAACTTTAATTTTAATATAATTTTAAATTTTGGCATAACTTTGAATTTTGGTATATTAACAATTAAATTTTATTTTCTGAAATAATATTTAATAATTTTAGCTTAACAAATAATTAAAAATTCCTGAAATTTGACAAGTATTTTTATTATAGCAAAAAAAGTATTAGATTCTAATTCTGATATTAATCCAATATCAACCATTTATAATGTATAAATGTATAATAATAAAATAATTTCCAGTATTATTGGAATAATATATATAATTCTGTTATAATTTTGTTTTAATTTCATAATTCTGCTCAAATACTAACAATATCAACATTAACTTTATCAATTTTACAATTTTGAATCCAATTAAAAATTTCACAAATTTCTAATAACAACAATAAATATATTTTAGCAATCAAATCTGTTTCTCGATTATTTAGTATCTAGAATTGCTATTCCAAATAATAATATTGATTATGCAATTTCATTCCGACTCGAATGATTTTTTAATAATATTCAAAATAAGCAAGCAATTAAAACTACTAATTTTAAATTCATTTTCTTAAAGAAAATTTAATTTATTCTAAAATTTGACTATCACCACCAGAAATAGCAGCACTTCAGTAACGAACCAAAAAAAGGTAATTGTTGTTTTATGTATTGATGTACCGTATTTCAGTACGAATACGTGTAAGAGAATGGATTCACTCGATGCAAGGTAATAATGGGTAGATTTCATTTGCTTTATATAGACGGTACAATAAAGTAATAAACATGAAAATTCAGAAGATGTAAGCTAGTGCAGTGTTAGATTATGTCATGAATTTCTGATAAATGAACTGCATAAAAATTACAGTCAGATCTCGATATAACGAACCTCTAGGAAGGTTTTTTTTGTTATATCAAGACTATGAAATTTCGTAATTTTAAAACAATGTATTTTTTTCTTTTGTTATACCCATGATTTCATTATATCCAGGTTCGTTATATCGAGATTTGACTGTACGTTGAGTAAATAAATACGACAATTGTCGGTTACTAAAAAACAAAAACAAAATTATATAATGAAAAACAAGAATTTTCACTCTTTTCTTGCGGCTGTAAACCGGAGGAAAGATACACTATTTCTTTATTGGAATTTGCGAAATATCATGTTGTGATCTAAATTAGTTTCTTTGATTAACAAGGGTTTTTGTATATTCCTCCTTGCAAGGGTGTTACCTGTTTTGTTGTTGAACATCGCTTCTACGAGATTGTATACGTGATTTGGTACAGATAATTGTCGACAAATATTGTTCTGTATGGACTAACTACAGTACTCGTGACACAATAAACCTTCGCTAAGTTAGAGTTTTTTATACAAGTACTTTATCACAGCTTATAGAGAATAACGTTTTAGAAAGAAAATATCTATTAGTAATGATTATTAGTTTGTGCAGAGAAATCCCAACTTAGACCAAAAACCTTTTTAGGAGCCCTTGGGAGGGTACTATTTGATAGAGAATGGGGTGTTTTGTAAGGGGGAGTACAGATTATTGGTGTTATTATTTATATCAATGAAGAGAATGTTATTCTGGAGTTTATTGTAATATACCCGGGTACCGTACGCAGACAGTTAGGGGGGATATTGTAGTCGTCGGGATATAACAGGTATATGATATTCATCAAGATCCAGGTAAACTTGATTAGATACAATTACGGTAATGTAGAAGTCGATCGTGTCTCAAAATCGAGTAATTTGAGATACAAAACGAAAATAGTTATTTCGGATTACTTTTTAAGGCTACATATATTTCAATCCTGGCAAGTGTCAATGTATGTCATTTGCTGATTGTTCAAAATTTCAATGTCGTTTGTCACCATTGTTTTAATTCAATAGTTACAAGTTTAAAGTTTTTGCACGCAGGCCTGCTTTTCGACACATAGCTTACGTTGTCAAGAATAAAATATGGGGTTCAATTAATAAAGTGAACGAACAGTTGATATTTGCGCGACCCTTTATGCATCACATGTAAAATTTTAAACTTTGTAGATGGATTTGGAGATCCTTACAATAGAAACTTTAAAAAATACATATTTCAACCTTGTTATCGACCAATGGCAATTAATCGCGTGAATTGCGATTTTGCTTCTTACCTTTAAAGAAAGTTTGGTTTTTAGGGAGAGCAAAAGAAAAGTTTTCAACATGGATAGACAGGTATTGTGCATTCTTTTGCTTGAGAGAGCACAATCTTTGTACAAACTATAAAGTTCCCACCAATAAAAAAATCTAGATAACCACACACTGAAATTTCTATAGTGATGTACGACATATGACATACAACATACGATCTTGATATACATGTATCATCTGATCTTTACGTAAAATTTCGGTTTTGGTTTTGACTTTGCCCGATTTCTTTGTTAATTATCTAATCGTAGACCAAAAGATCGTTACCTTCGATTTCCAAGGTTCAACCCACAATCAAAAATATCGTTTTGTTGGTTTGTACACTACATCATTGTGCAATTCAAAAACGAGTAATTTTTATCGATCTGTGAATAATCGAAGACGTAAAATTCTTTACCAAACTCGAATTGATTTTACGTGTAACTCCAAGAATTACTCAGCAAGGTTTGAAAAAGCTTATCGGAAAGCCAATTATAGAATAAAAAGTTTTTCTTTGCAGCGAAATTGCAAATTAAGATTTTGAATCAAGTTAATGTTTAATAGATTTCATTTTGGTAATTTACATGAATTTTAAAGACTAACTCATTCTCATTATGACATTTAGTTGTGCTATAACGGAATAAGTAAAATTTTGCTATTACCGATTTTTATTTTTTATTTTGCATTTTGTTTGTGTTGTGTGATTTTAATAAATTAACAAAAGAAAAAAAAAAGAAAAAAATTTACAAAAAAAAGAAAAAAGAAAAAAAAATTTGAAAACACGCGACAAACAAATTATTAAGAAAATCAAAAAAAATTATCTCGTGTATTATTATTATTATTATCATTATTAGCCTTATATATCTAACTTATAATTATTAAACTAATGAAAAAATATTCTGAAGAATTATATATGACTTGAGGAAAAAAAACACCTAAAACTTGAAAGAAAAATGGTATATAGATATTTAAATAAAACGAAAATAAATTAGAATTATTATGAAAAAGTCCATTCATTGTCCAATTTTTTTTTTGATGGGGGTGAAAGATATATTATTCAAGAAACGCGTAACACTCCAGTATATAATACGTATTTTGCGCAAGAGAACAACCCCAAAAGAAGCGCGCGCCAGGCGCAAAAAAAAGATTAATTGTTTTTCGTCCAGTATTATGACACTTTCACCGAGTTACATTGTTGAATATAATAATAATTCATCATGATTTTGTGATGGAAGAATCACAGGATCCAACACAGGTGTTAATTGTTGGGATATATGAGCAGGTGTTGATACTGATGACGTTGATGATCCAACAGGTGAAGCAGATCTTGCATTAGTAAATTGAATTCGATCCAGCGATGAAGAACATGGAGATCCAGCCGATTGTATTATCGGTGATTGATGATCACCTGTATTATTGTTATTAGAAGTGAATTGAATTTGATCCAGTGATGTAGATGGAGATCCAACTGATTGTATTATTGGTGATTGATGACCAGTTGATGGCGCAGTTGTATTTGAAGGCGTGCTAATACTCACTGGACTAATTGCGCCAGTCCCAGGAGCTGCTGATGACCAAACTTGCTGTTGATTCCAAACTAATAATGAATCAGGATCCCAAAAAGTATTATTAGGATCAACAGACCCGGTTAAATCCATTTGTTTTGTTGAATGTGGATTATTCATTGCCAACATTGACGTAAATGATTCGGTGATTGGACCATTAAATTGTGTATTAGCATGGATCGGAATATTTACCAGCGATGAATTTAATATTGCAGTTGCCTCATCCATTGAATGCTGATGATGTTGAGGTTGTTGGTTATTATTATTATGTGAATTCATGAAAAATGGTTGTCCCATCGCTGTTGCTGTATTTGCCGAATTATCAGGATCCATGAATGTTTGAGATTCGCATGACAGCTCATCTAAAAGGTACAAAGGTCTATCCTGGAATTGTGGTGTTGTAGCAGCAGAATGTGATGATGGAATATGCGTAAAATTATCCGGTAAACTTCCGGTCACCATATGACGATGATGATGATGATGATGCTGATTTTCTTGTCCTACACCTATTGTTGATGAAACATTTTGTGTTGTTGCTCTTCTTTTGGGTAATGGTCTTCTAACTTTATCATTATTTGTTGGTGGTGGTGTTGTCGATGTTGGATATGAGGCATGTTGAATATGATTAGCAGCACAATTAGCAATATTCATTTGATTTGCTGTATTAAACATCATCAATACAGGTGGATGTTGTTGTGCAGCCGTGAATGCTGATTCCAATGACAACACTTTATCACGTAATTCCCAGGCAGCACTATGTTCAACGCAAACTTTAAGCACTCGTAAAGTTCTCAATAAATGATCTGTTGCTGGTCTCGAGAATCTCATATCGGATGATCCCATATTCACGAGATGAATCATTGAAGCGGCAACTAAACAATAGACACCATAATTTCCACCTCTTAACGGATATTGAAATACTAATGGACCCCAAGTTTCAAACATTGATTGCGCAGTCTGTGAAATACTGTTGGCTGCAACTGTACAAATGTTCACATGTTGAGGATGTGGTGCTGAAACCTTTGAATTATCGAGACTCGTGATATACGGTCTATGCAAAAGAATCAAGATTGTATGATAGAGAATATTCAAGAAACCGGCGAAATGTGAAACAGGAGGTCGTGGTAAAGAACTACTAGTAATTTCCAATGCTGGCGGACATTGAAGTCTTGGTGGTAATGCTAATATCCATGCATCTAATGCAGTGTCAAGAGTTTGCAATTTTGGATTTGATGACCATGCAGCCAATGGTGAACCAGATCCAGCAGAAGCAATAACAGACATAACACTAGAAAGAATTTTGGTAAGTCGTACAAGATGTACAAAATCTGTTTGGATTTGCAGTTCTTCTTCATCTTCATAATCTGCTTTTGATGGTAGTTCAATATCAGCGTTACTCAAAGATATTACAACATCACGTCCTGCATAACAATGTTTATAGTTTGAGTTTGGTGTTACGTGAGCGAGTAAATAAGAACAATATTAATGTGTGTGAAGATATTAATTACCTTGTGTTCCACTCATCAGCTGATCACATAAGAAGCATATTTGCCAAACTCGTTTTCTTACAATTAAATCTTCGCGAGAAATAAGTATATTCCATTTGTCGAAATTTTTATTTAGACCCAAGTCCTGAGCCATTCGGACTATCACACCAAAGTATAACCAACTTCTAAAAAAGAAACCAGGTCGACGAATTCCTTCCTGGAATCTCAACATTAATATTTGAGCCTGTACCGTTGATAATCTTGGAGTGTCCAAAAAATCGTCTAATAAATCTTTGGCACGGTTATAATAAGGGAAGCCAGCAGTTTCCGGTTTCATTGGATCGCTTCTTACCGCTAGGTCTTCCGAAAATTTAGCACCCATTGCGAATACCGAGTATAATAGTAGAGGTGAGATTGGATTGGATTTGTCATTTAATCGACGTAAGAAATCCACTTTGTGCAGAATTGGGACGTACGGATGCACGTGTTTGAAGTAAAGTTGTACCAGATTATTTGCCAATTCTGAACCAGGCGTACCGATGTTTGTGAATGCGAATGGGAGTGGTGGTTCAGTGAGAGTCATCATTTCTTGTACCTCACCGTTACCATTATTTTTTTCGCCTTCTCTGAGTAACCGTCCTTCCTCGGAGTATATATATCTTGCACGACCGTTAAATTCTATTTTCATATGACCCAAGACATCTGTCAGCGAATCAACATAATCGACGGTGTCTACTACTATTGAAATTTATATATATTTTTGAACGTCAGAGGATAGGCCAAACTTTCATTTTTTTTTACATCGTAGGAGAAATGGGGAAAAAAAGGTGAAGGAGGGCCAAAAAGAAATTGTATAATAGAAGACTATAATAAAAAGGGACGAAAAATGTATGCATACAACAAATAACATGCATGTATATGTGAAATATGCGTGCGTGTTTTATTTGTCTATATGCACATTATCATAAGATATATTTCATATATACAGGAAGAGGAAGAGAAAGTTTTGGCCGACCCTAACCAACCAATTTGATAGAAGAGATTATTCTCACCTTTCTTTGCCTGCTTATCATCCTCGTCAAGTTTATTCAGCAGACTTTCCACTCGTTGCAGTCGTTCGTCCATTTGCTCGGCTTCTGTTTTTGGGGCGGCTCGTTTTATCGCCATATTTGAAAATATACAATCAATCTTTAATTTTCGACAACTCGAGCAAGGTGTTTGAGTGCCGCCCGAGCCTCCGTCACATTTCACTTTTCTTCGACGACAAGACTCGCAAGCACGTGTAACCTTTAGTCTCTTGTATCGGTGTAAATCGTCAACGAAAACGTATTCCATCATTGCGTGGAAAAATTAGAAAAAATTTAAAAAAGCGTGTGAAAAAAAAGTAATAATGTATTATTCGAACGTAATTTTTTTTGTAAAGTGAAAAATATCAATAAAGCAATAAAGCTTAAAAAGCTGCTGTGATCTTGTGTGTTGCAGATAAAAATGAAACAGATACAGAACTATATAATAATAACAGTGGATAATAATGAAGAAACCTAGTAGCAAAGTTGTCTCAATCAATAATATGAGAGTAATTTTCGTGATAACAATAATAATAATAATAATAATAATAATCAAAGAGACGAAATATTGTGTCTCGTGTTAGGAAAGAAGTAATTTTTTTAAAAAATCAGTATATAGAAAAAAGAGCAAAAGAAGCTTATCAGGCAACTAATTGTAATCAAAGTCAAAAGCTAACAAAGAAAAAATTTGTTGTTTTCTGTTCTTTGTATTAAGAATCAAAAAAGGAAAAGAAGAATACGAAGAAAATATTAATAATACTATTGTGGTGCGTTTTTATTTTTGTTTGATATATTGACGAAAATTGAACGCGCGGGGATCCCGACGACAATTGCTAACAACATAAAACTGCTAGAGATAAGAGTCAGCGCGAGTTGAAGTGTCAAATTTAAAGAAAATGATTGATTTTTTTTTTAATAAACTGGAAAACAGTTAATCTGGAGTGCGTAGACTTTTTTTTCTGCAAACGTGCGTCGGTGTATTTATAATGAGGAATCGCGGTTCCATTCATTAAACAATAATTATTAAAAATTTATGATTTTCATATAACTGTCTGATTGACGTGATGGAGAATATTATGTGCACAAAATTCCAACTGAGTGGATGTTGGAGAATTAGGAGTATTAATGTCAATAATAGCTAGAGAACGGTATTTAGTTTGAGGGGATTTGTCTTGAAAACTGGGGTCCTCGATTTTTTTGATCTTATTTTAAATCAAGTAAAATAATAATTTTTTATTAGCATTCAAAGAGGAATCATGATTTTGTGTGTGTGTGTGTGTGTGTGTGTGTAAAATGACGGTACAAATATATACACTGTAATATAAATATATATATATATTTATTTATTTAGAGCGTTTACTCTATTAGCTTGAAAGAATTATTAAGGGGCAAAGAAAACCTTTACTAAATCACTTTTGTACGATATTAATTTTTTTTTATTAAGAATATTGATATTATATCACAATATAACAAAGTTAATAATACAATAATGTAATCATCAAAAAATTTGGTAAGTGCATACCCAATTTTTTTATACATATCATGTATTACGATTAGGACATTTTGTAAGAACACTAAATAAAGACCTAGGTAACAAAAATAAATCGTAAATGATTTTTCTACCTATTCTATTACCGTTACGTTTTATGTCAACGATCAAAAAAATGAACTGTTTATTTTTGTATTTAATTTTTTAGCCAGTAAACACAACAACAATCGTATGGATCAACCTGGATGTCAAATCATTCTTGCCACTCACACAGGATTAGGAAACAATAATTCAGAGAAATAATCAATCAAGTGATGCAGCACCAGGTTTAACTTTAATTTTAACGGAAATCGATTCAGATGCCGAGTTATTCGCCAAAAAAGACATATCTATGATTGGCTAGTCTGGTAAAACTTTAATAACCGGTAAGAAGCGATGACAGTCCGTGTACTTGTTTATAGTTCAATAGCAAACCTCTTTCCTCACTTTCTACTTTGCATAATATTAATGACAATAATGATGATGCCCACGTCAACGAAAAAAATTTAGGTTGTTCTTTGTCTTTTGTCCCGTATTTCATAATTCGGTATCACGCTAAACTCACACAGACACAAAAAATTGAGGCTGACCTTGAACCCAAAGAAAAAAATCATAATTTGTATGTGCATTTTAAACAATGCGCAAGCATGCATATCATAGATATGTAAGCATTATCAACATAAATCTCTATCATCAGCGTGTCCCTGTATGTCGATATTTTCGGCGTTATTAAATAAATACTATTTTTTATCATTGTGCATAAATGCATGGCGTAACATGCATGTACGTTATATGATATATGCACGTTACTGTAGATGTTTGAGCTTCCCAGATATTTTTTTATTAGAAATTTTGTGTTTTACGCGTGGTAAAACAGCATGAAAATATTTTTTTTAAATAGATTATTGTTTTTACGCATGCGTATTCCTTCTCTCTTTTTTCTCCACTCCTTCTCTTTCTCTCGATGCATGTGCGAATATGGGATTATTTCTCTCGATTTTTAACTTTGGTTATCGATCTTTTGGTTTGGTGTTCATTTCCATATATTTCACCCATTACCACAACTCACCTATAAGAGGAAACTTATTTTATCTATAAGAGGGAAAATGTGTGCCGTTATCGTCCGATTGTTAAGTATTTGAAGTGTGATTTTTTTGTGAACATATTGTTTGTGCACGCACATTTGGTACACATTTATTAGTGTGAAAATCATTTCCATTCCCGGATTTATTGGAGAGAAAATCACCTATAAGCTCCGGGGTTTTTTATTTAAGCGTTTTGAACTAGGTGAAATAGGATTAGGTAGCTCAAAGAAGTCACTTATAAATCAAAAGAATGATTCTCACATTGATTGACGCAGCGAAAAATAGTACGCGCCAATTTGTGTTTAAATAAAATTTGGTGGATTTTCCCACATGTAATTGTAATTTGACGTCTAAAAATAGTCGAGTTTCGAAATTCCAAGCGCAGAGAGAAAGTACCTTAATTTTGTTTACTTATCATGTCATGTAAGAACAAGCATTTCCATTATGTAATAAATTACAATCCAATTTATTATTCATCTTTTAAGTAATCGTGCTATTGTGTTATGCAAAATTCATTCTTTCACCACTGATTCAATAATTATTTTCGCGTCGTACACGCACGTTCTATCAAAAGTGCGTGGGTCAAGTCATTCGAGATCAGTGTTACGACACATTTCAATGTGTGTGCACAGGTTTAATAACAAGAAAAAAAGTAATATTCTCGCGATATTTATTGAAGCTGATATAGGCATTTTTCATTGAACGATCTTGGACAAACTCAATTTATAATGCAATTTATGACGCACTTTAGTTAATCTTAGATTCCTTTATCAAATGGGACCCGTTTTCTTTTATTTTTTCTGGGTCTTTCTTTTTTTTAATTCTTTCTTTTTTTTTAATTCTTTCTTTCATGATTTATCTTCAATGAATCTGTTACTTGTACGAAATAAAAAAAGTATTCCAATAAGATATAACAAAAGTTTTCAGCTTCTTTTCAATACAATTTGAATGTGACCATGTATCGTAATAATTCATAGTAAAAAGAAACATAGAAAATTCGACTATTTTGCTGTCGCGTGCTAGTATCTCAAACATGCACAGATCGATAATCAATGGGTCGGTGGTGGTGTTATACTATCGAGTATGGTATGTTGGTTAGTAAGTATTGTATGGTTACAAAAAGCGTTATTTGGTAAGGGTTACGCTATTAGCTCAGTAGTATAAAATATGTGTAATTTTCCGACCATACCATACTTCTTTGCTCGATCATACAAAACTTATTAATGTAGGACTCTCAATGGGTTGATTGGAGTAAAATGCATTAATGAGTGTTCATTGGAAAAGGTAAAGAATGTAAAATGCGGTAATGATTTCTCTTGGCTTCTGTATGAAACTAACCGGGGGAAGAACGGCGCGTCGTGTGGGGGTAATACGATATTGATAATGCACAGCTACAAAAATAATATATTCGGAGTACAAAAAGGTTAAATTTTACCTCTAACATTAACCAGTTTATTGGTTCACAAAATGTCGATGATTACCATATTCCACTTTTATACTAAGTCTTTTTTAGCTTTTGATCGAATGCTGTATTAGCTGATTGGTCAGATGAGAATAATAATTGTTTTATACTCTAGGTATCCTATCCTTAACCTAGTTTTGCTTAGTAATTCGCTTATCATTATATGACGTAAGCGATCACTAATCTTTTATAAATCTTTTATTACTCTAATTTCAAGTAAAACTTGATTTTGAACCTGTTTCAAAATCATTACTTTAGTCTTGGAATATTCAAATAAGAACCAATACCATTAACATCATCAGTATCTGTTCATTGGTTTTGTAATTGGCTTCCTGTTAATAGTTTTGAATAACATTACTTTTTTGATGAAAAGGCTTTAAAAACTCACAAAAAGAGCGCCCATCTTTTAAACCCCCCCCCCCAATATTTATTTTATATGTCCAATATTTATTTTATATGTCAACATCAATGAACCAATTATAAATTCTCCGTACATAACTTTTCTATACGGTACTATACGGTATCCCCCTTTTTCACGTTTGATGTTAAGATAATATTGATGTTGTTTGGCTAATGAACTGTTTACACGATAAATTTGGTATATTTTCTCTCCGCCTACACGTAAACAGGGTGAATAGATCTTGGCGTTCTAAAATTACTCTTCGTAAATAAATTTTAAATGGTTCAATTCTTTTAGGTAGGTAGTTAGGAAAGCCCCATCTTTGAACACAATTAATCATTATACACTTAAACTAATGAATATTTTTTTGTTCAAGTTTAAATAATTTAATGCATCTAGATGTATTTAATAACCGATTATAATAAATTTCGGATAAAACTTAGCAATTCTAAGGATAATTTAAGATTTTCCTTGCATCTAATTTAGGTGTAAAGTTCAACGAAAAATTTCATTCGACAATGTAAACGATTGAATGCTATTGTCTTAGTCTCGTAAATCTTCTTTATGAAAACTTTAAACTTAAACGAGTACGTGAAGATGAAACATACGGAGTAAAACCAATTTCTTAGTGACATCTGATATTAATTTTTCGTCTATGCGCAATGGTGCGGAATAGAACGAGAAACAAAAAAGGAAATTATAATAAAATGAGGGTGTCTTTGATTGAATGGACACATGACCAACTAACTGATTGGGACTTTTATCATCAGGCAATTTGAAGAGAAGAGGTCTTCTATCATTGACAAAGACTTTATTAAACTCTTATAACAAATCATTAATTAACAGATTTCTAAACACGATTCATTCATTTCATTTCATTTGCATTGCATGCATTTACCCCACATACTGTTAGTACATGTATCAATCAATCATGCTTATCTGTTTAAAATTTTTTGAGAAATGATCTAGAATTTTGAATCCGTTTCAAATTCGTTTTGTAATAAAAATATATACAAGAATCAAAATCGAAAACCCTCAAGTTTACGATTTGAAAAATCGAGCACCTTCCTTTTTTTTTTAAGATCGGGATTTTGGGGGAGGGAGGAATATTGGATGCCTGTGTATATGGTATGTGCGCAATATAACATGTCTCCAATTTATAATTAAAGAATAATGAGTATTGTCATGTTGCCGAAAGAGGATGACATAAACAAACGTAATACAGGTTAGTGGTCCAAACGAGCGAGTGATTTTAAATTTATTATTTTTCCTTAAAACCCGCTTATTATATTATCGGAGCAAATCGACAAATTGAGAAATTATCGTCACTATTTGACATGTATCAATTTTTAGAATAATCTCAAAGGAAGGAAGCGGAAAACCTTCGAGACCAGACGAATGTACGAGTTTTATGTGTAATTGCGAGAAATTTGCAAAATTAAAAGTATGAATTGATGGTATCCTTATTACTATCATTCATTCACTCATTCAGTACACAGGGGACATTAAGCATTCGCTATATTTGATAACAATGGAGCACTATATTAAGTAAGCTGAAAATAACAGTTTCACAGATTTATTTATGCCCGTTGCTCCTTCTAATTTTTAACAAAATATCAGGGCAAATTTATCCTTGGCACTTTTCTTACATAACTCTCTCCTCATAATAAACTATGACCAAATGAAACGAATAATATCAGACCTCGAAACTCACAAATTGAGTCAGAATTTTACGATTGGTATATTAAAAAAAAACCGGCTCAGCTAGCATAAAGGTTGCAGTTGCACTACCTACCTATTATCGAAGACTTTCAACCGCGCACGAATATGTATATGTAATAACAAATAATTTGTTGACTGATTGACTGCACTATGGTACATTTGGTAAACATGAAAATCTTTCCACGAATTATTTTTAATCATCGGTTGCATTTACGATGGTGGTGTTATTTAACTTCACATTTCTTTATGATCTTGCTAATTTTTAACAATTATTCATACAATTTTAAAGTAATGCATTCCCTGCATCAATGTTACAAAACCAGTCTTATCTAAGCAAACGAGATTGCTTATGAATCAATTTTTTTCAAATTGTGCACAGAAAATTCCGAAATATAAGAAATATTGCATTGGCAATTAAAAGAGTTGCCTCGGGGATTTCATTCTCCCACCGACTACATGGATTTTATTATTTTCTATATTTAATTTCGAGCTAAACTGTATGCAGAAATTGTTTTTTGCGGGGTCAAAGGAATAAATGCACAGCACAATGCGCACAATGAGAATAGTCTTTAAATGTTTTAACCAATTCAGGGTCATGTATAACAACGTATGCATGAATAAATTGTACGTTTTTGATCACGCATGGCAAGTACACAACCTGATCAGATGCCAAATATTCGTTGATTGGTGAAAACCTTATTCAAACAAAAAGTCGTTACAGTCATAGACATGCGTAGTACGAATTGATCCATTTAGGAAATACGATATCATTTGTCTGTGCTTTTGGATGTTATCTTTTTTCCTTCCCCCCCCCCCAAAAATATGCAATAATTATTATTTAGTTAGTTCAATGCGCTGAATTATATAACCTGTGCTTATATAATATATTTACATGTTTCTTTTTTGACAATATTCGATATGCAATTCTAAATGACATGCAATTTGTGAGCGTTTCTTTAGCATTAACTATCTCCAAAAGGAATGATTTTCGGTGCAAGTTGCGTTAAATTCTAAACCTGTTTTCCTCTACGTAGACATATCGTTCACTTCCCGACAACATCTTTGGAGATTCAACATAACGATCCAAACATTAATTTTTCTTATCCCAGCGTCATGCAATCCAACGGTAACTTTGATCAACCACACGATACGTTATCCAAACAGATTAATTAACCAGACCAGACTTAGAAAAAACTGCTAAAAATACTTGTAATTTTGTAATGTCGTGCGAAACGAATAAGAATGTTTGTTTTTTGATGAATGGATCGGATATTGTCCTAGATTAAAATAAAATATATATTATGAAATATATTTTTCCAGGACAACATGACACATGTTTCTGAATTCTGAAACACTTGATTTTATCATTCAAATAGATCCTCTCACTTTAATGCAATAATATTATTAATATCCAACGTGTTAAAGATCACGTTCAAAAAATCATGGAAATTACAAAAGAATAGTTTCAATGGACAAATCGGTTACTCGTGCTTTGTATCAATATCTTATTAAATCGACGATTCTTTATTTTCCAAACAGGGAATAGCGGGTGTACGTAAATTAGGGTTTTGTGTCAATATAAGAGACTGATAAAATATTGGACTATTATTCAATACATTAATAAAATGAAAAGAACCCTTAACTCCGCAATATAAGTAAAAATAGTTTATCCATAGAAAGTTGTCACGCATTTTTCTCTTGAGATAATAATTAATCGTGGTATAACCACGCAATGGAGAATAATTAAAAATGGTTTCTCCATGGAAAGTTACCACGCGATTTTTCTCGAGATCATAATCAACCGTGGTAAAAAGGATCGATTCTATCAATCAAGGTTTTCTTTTGATATCAAGTTTATATGTGGAAGGACGTTTATTGATAAATTACTTTGATGATCTTATTCGAATAAAAATGGGCTGAACAAACATTGCACCCTCGATTCTCGCACGCGCTACGTTTTTAAATAATTGTTTTCCCCACGATTTTATAGTCGATTGACTCTCTTATTCTCTGATTATTTAAGATTGATGAGCTTCTGTTGCATAAAAAATTCTTTTCAAATTTTAAAAATGAACTCGCTTCATACTAAATAAATTCTAAATTATTTTTTTTTTACATGAACTCTTAATAAACTTTAATAAGTATGAAACGTATTAGGAAACGGGGCTTTGTTATTCATATTAATATTAAACCATTCTATATTCGAGTTGATTACTTAACGCGTGGAGTTTTTGTTATTTCTCTGATTTGTCTCATTTTATTCATTATCCAAATTCTCGGAACCAAATAGATAATTTCGTTTCCTTTTTTAGGGAAATCTTATATGCCAAGACTAACTAAAATAAATAATTTAATCATCTTAATTATAAAAAAGAAAATAAATCGCATGGTAAGCACATACGTGTTAACAATTCTTTGAAACCCAATTATTCCGTAATCAAGAAGTGTTTAATCCGATCTATACGAGTACTTCGAAGTTCCAGAAATTAAAAAGTAAATGGTAGTAAAATTAAGAATTAGTAAAAGTTTAAAATTTGTAGTTCTGATTTTATTTCTAATTTTCAATTTTAAATTAACATGTTTATTTATTATTTAAAGTTCTTTTTTATATACAGTCAAAGCTGGAACAATTTTGATTATTATAGCAAAATATCATTATAAATCAGTTTCCAATAATCAGTATAATTAAAGCTCCAATCGGTTCGGGTCAACCCGAAACCCGACCCGAAAATCCCGGTTCGGGTTGACCTCAAACCCGACCCGAAATATTTCGAGTCAGCCTAAAAATCATTATTTCTCGTTCAATATTAATTGAAAAAAAATTAAACGAAATTTTATGGATATATACACAATTACATTCCAAACAACTCTACTTAAAGACACAAAATACAAATAATGTCTTAGTAAAAATAAAAGTTATTAACGAAAAAATATTTTACGATTTTCGGGTCAAACCCGACCCGACCCGAAATTCTCGATTCGGGTTGACCTCAAACCCGACCCGATCCGAACAGAGCTTTAAGTATAATAAGATTTTATTCTACTTTTATTGTAAACTACAAAAAGTTAGTTATTATCAATACAAATTCATAAATACTTGTTTGTTTTTTTGATATATTAATACTTAATTTTTTAGTATATTAAACTCAAAAGATGCATTAATAAAAAATATTGTCACTGATTTATAATCCCTACAAATAGAGATATTCACAAGATAGATAATAGTAACTGCATTCATACAAAGTATTAAAGTATATATCTTTTAAGAGTACAAGTTTCAATATCAAGTAACAAAGTTTTTGTAAACTTGTAATAATTTATCACTCATTAAATTATTATTATTCATACTTATTAAATTTTTCTTGTGAATATATTTAGATAAATCAATAAGAATAAAGTAATTAAAATAATTAGCAATTTGATCTATTCTTTATTATTAACAAGATCAAAAATAAATTACAAGATATTTGATTTTCTATATTAGATTACATTCATTTAAAAATATGTTAAAATCTACAAGATTTGTAATAATATAAAAAATCAATAAAATAATAAAGTTATAATATATATAATACCAAGAAATAATCTAAATATTATAAATGAAATTAGTAAAATATTAATATTATATTAAATAAATTAGATAAATTAATAATCAAAAATAAATTAATAATCAAAATTAAATAAATTAATAATTATAAATCAAGAATCAATAAAATTATAATAACTAATAATTAATAAAAATAGTATAATAAATAAATAAAGTAATAATAATTTGTAATATGATCAAATCTCTCTATAATTATTATTCTTAGAAAAGCAAAATTTGATAATTATAGAGAAAATGTAATTATAAAGAAATTTTTTTATTATGTTTATATATAAATAGAAAAGCAAAATAAAATAACTATAAAAGAGTATAAATATAGAAAGATTTTACTATATAAAAAATTATAAATATATATAATTAAATTTCTTTATAGTTATTATTTTCAGAAAAGTAAAATTTGATAATTATAAAAAAATATAACTATAGAAAGATTTTTTTACATAAATAAAAAAGCAAAATAGAATAATTATAAAAAATATAATTATAAAAAAATTTGACTATATATATATTATATTCAATTTTTTATAATTTTTAAAAATAATTAATATTAAAAATGAAATTGTAATTTAATAATTTAATTACAATTTTTTGATTAATTATTATAATTAAATTGCAATTTTCTAATTAATTATTGCAAGTTATAATTAATTAAAATATTATTTTTAAAGATAAAATTTTTATTTATATATAATTATTTTAATTAAACAAATAACTAATTTTATAAAATTAATTATTTGTCTAATTAATATTTATTAATCAAAATATATACTTAAATATATAAATATTTTATAAATAAAGAACTTACTCTTAATATAGTATAATAATATAAATAAGAAAATAAATTAAATAAAATAATTAATAATTAATTATTATAATATAAATTAATTTAAATAAAAATATGAAATTAATTAAAAAAATAGAATTAATTAATAATTATTAATATAAAAAATTAGAGTTATAATATTATTAAAATATATTAAAATAATATAGATTTTTAATTTATATATAATTATATTTTGATTTAATTATTATTTTAAATTATTATACTTAATTTTATAATTCTTGTAATTTTATAAAAATTTTATTAATATATTTGTTAATTATTTAAAAATTAATTATTAATGTTATTTATCTAGTTTTAATTTTTTATCTTTTTATTTTAATCTAATAATATATTTTTAACTTATAATAAAAGAGTTAATTATTCTATTTTAATATTATTTAATTTTGTATTTTAATTTTAATTTAATATTTTTTAAATTATTTGGTTATATATTGGATTTTTTGTTATTTAATATTTTTTCTTTTATATTATTATCTAATAAGTTAATAATTTAGATTTTTTATCTTGTATTAAATTACAAAATATATATTATTATTTATTTTTCTTAAATAATTTTTATATTAATAATAAATAGTATTTTAATCAGATTGGATCCAATTTATGATCTAATTCAGAATATACATTTCAGATTAGATCAAATTAAGATTAAATCTAATCTATAATAATTTGAATCAAACTAAAAATCATTATTTTTTATTCAATATTAATTGAAATTAAATGAAAATTTATAAATATATAAATATATACATAATCATATTATTAATAAATTTGATAAATATCAGATCAGCAATAATCAATAAATATGTTGATCATTACTAATTTTTTGGTTATACCAATTCAAAATCTGTGCAAAACTCTAAAAATAAAAATTTTGGAGTGATATAATTCAAAAAACTGTAATGATTAGCATATTTACAGATTATTACAGTTCTTTGAATATAAATTAAATATATAGATAAATAATAAATAAATCAATTATATACATTATTATTTATTTTTTTTGAAGTTTATCACAAGTACAAATTTGACTTTAAAATTCTTTGTCTATTAGTTTTTCAAAATATATATTTATTTAATAAAAAATAATTTTTTTTGTTAAATTTTGGTACAATATGTACCTCTTAATCTATAGATTCTATTAGAATTATATTATACTTTTTGATATAGTATAAATAAGAATAACCATATTTTTCTGGCTTATTTGGCACAATATTATATTAATAAACTATAGCAAGATTATATGAATCCTTTGCTGATCCTTAAAAAAACTATAAAAAAAGCAGTATCTTTTGAAAGAAAATGTGAAGATTAATTTATTTAAAATTGCTAAATTTGAAATTACATTTTACTATTCTTCAAAAGTTGTATTTATCTTTTTATATCAAGTATTTTTATTTGATCTATAATGATTTTGATCTTTAGCTGAAGTTACTATAACGTTACTAAATCACTTTTTATCATGAAAACTTCTAGATATTTTCAGAATTTTGTCACTTTCCAAATGAATTGCATTATTATATAAAAGTCTTTATTTTAGACTCTTGTGATAATATATCAATAAATATATTTAATATAATAATTATATATAATAATTCTTCAATAAAGTTTGAATACAGTAAACTCTTCAAATTCTTTCATGAAATCACTTTTGCTTCAATAATATTCAAAAATAATTCTCATAATACCTGTCAAATTTTGTAATTTTATGATAAACTGTTTTGCTTGTCATTAAAATCAATTCTTTATGCTTTACTTGTAAGTATAGTTTAGAATTTATAACAAATTGATTATAATTGATTAACTTGACTTATTGTATTTACTATCTGCTATACTATATTTTTTTTATTTGATGACTAGTACAGATTTTTTACATATAACTTGTGAAGTATTTTATATATTTTCATTAAGAGATTATTTAAGACTTCATATTTGCAAATTGTCAAAATCATATAGTAATACTAACTATGCAATTTAGAAAAATTATATTTTGTAGTAAATAGTAATAAAAAGGTTCTCTTAAATTCAGTTGATCAATTAGCAATGAGAACCTATATCTATTTTTAAAATTCATTATAAGTTATTCAATTTTTCAAAGTTTAATTCATTTTAATTTATTTTATCTCAAATTCTTTTAAATTATTTCTAGTAAATAATTTCTATTTACTTATTATATACATTTTACTGAACTTTGAAAAAAGCATGCAGAGTTCATTGTAGGTTATATTATTCCATGTATTAAAGATATTGTCTAATATAAAAAGAGCAATTTTTATAATATGTCAATAGTCTGCAACTGTTATCACTTTTATTTGATCCAATTTATCAAACAACTTTAATTCAGAATTTGATAGAGATAGTCATTAAAGTTGTTTAGTAATTCTGTTTCTTCAACTTCCTTCAAAATATCTTGGATAAAGTTCAATTGGTATTTAAAAAGATCAAGATTGATATAATGCATATGATCAAATACGCAAGCTTTATAAATATTTAAGTTTTTATAATAATTTTAATTTAATTATAACTCAAAATTATTTTTTTAAAATAATTACAAAAGAATTAGTATTTAAATACTTACGAGAACTTTCAGAAGGTATTTTCAATATTATGTACAAAAAAATTCTTGTCTGATTTTTATTTATAATTTGTCGCATATTTTCTGGTGTGTTAAGATTCATATTCTCTGATATAAGATTCATATTATTAAGATTATCCTGCAGAATCATACAAACATGACATGACATTTTGCATCTTGCTGTTTTATATGTTGTGATATCATAATTAGGCTCCTGGTAGATGTTATCATGATGTGAATGTTCAATCAATATTTGATGATAATAATTTTACAGTTACTCAATCTTGACGTAGTTAATATATTTCAGGATCATTATGCAGTATATTTTCTTCTATCTGTTGGATAGGCTTTCATTATTATTAATAGATGTTATGTCTACTTAGTATGAGATAGTCCTATAATAATACAGTACTAATATTCTATAATAACTTTAATGATTATCCAATAGTATGCAATAAATACAAGTATTTAATAAGTTATTATTCAATTAATTAATATACAAGTTTCATTAAAAATAAACAAGAAACAGTTTATTAACTAATTAGATTTTGTATTAATTAATTAATATCTTTTTCAAAGCTTTAATTGCACTTTATTTATAATAAATATTTTTTACTAATAAATATTATATTTGAATAAATAATGATAATGTTGGATAATTCTATAATATGAATAATTTCTGTAATTTCTGTAATTTCTACAATTATTGTAATTTCTGTAATTTCTGCAATTTGATCCATGTTTTTCTACATGTATATAATTTAAAAAATTATAAAATTATAAAAGAATTATAGAATTATTAAGAATTCTGAATTATAATAGCAGTCATATCATTAGCTTCAAGCATATTTGCAAGAAAGACTAAAATATGTATTGTAAAAATTACTGATCATTCTTGTACTTCAAAATACAATTTATTGAGTTTTTTATTAGAGAACCAAGCATAATTTTAAAGTACTTGTGATATACTTTGCATTGTAAGCTTCAAAAATCTTTAGTAATTTTTATTGTTAAGTCTTGAACTTTGAGCAAAAAATCCAAAAGAAATTTAGTTTCTGATTTATTTTGAAACCAATTTGAAAAGTTGCTGAATGTTAAAAATATAGGATGTCTTGATACCTTGTTGAAATTATCAAAAATAGTAATATCTGCATATAGAATAATTGACAATAAATAATATAATAAAGAAAATATCTTTTTAATTTTGTATTATCAATTACATTTATACTGTTCTTTGAATATTCTTATTTTAACTTTATCTTTTTGATAATTACTTAATATTTACTAATTTGTTAATTTTATTAATTGATATTATAGTAATTGAAAACTTATCATCTTTTTCTTTTTTAAAATATTCTGTTGGTTAAAATTATTTGTTATTTCTGATCATTATAAAAGTATTTGAATAGCTCAAAAAATTAAATAATAATAGAAAGTAAAATTAATATTAGAGAAAGTTCTGATAATCTTTTCTTTAAAATTAATCAAAGATAATTTTATTTGATTAAGATAATCTTTTTTACTTTTTGTGAATTCCAGCAATAGTAATTCTTTCAGATTATCATACTTATTAAAAAAATTTAATTATTTTATTCTTGAACTTGTTCAAAATATTATCCTCTATTACCAACTCCATAAAGTGTTCTAGTTCAGTTTTTCTTTCAATGATTTCCAAAGTATCATTTAAAGTTATATCTTAAAAATCTTTAGAATTAAAACTAATATCAGTATCTATTAGTAGTGATTCTTCAGAACTTTCTTCTGAAATCTCTTCAGTAATCTCCATAGGTAATGTTATTTTTTCTTCAACATCTAGTGATAGTATTATTTCTTCTTTAACATCTAGCAATAATGTCATTGCTTTTTAATATTTAGAGATAATATTATTGTTTTATTGTGTTCTATCAATATTATCAGAAGAAATAATCTTGTAATCTGCATACTTTACAAATCTGTATTGTATCTGGTCTTTATATTGGCTGAGATGATTGTAATCTTTGCAAGATATAACTTGTTGGTTGAGAAACAGTTTTTCTTTCATGATGTACTGCATTGGCATGCTATATCAATTCACTAGAAGTTGTAAAATACCTTTTGCAAATTTGACAATAATATTTAGTTATTGAATAATGAATTTTTATATCAGAAGTTAAATAAATTTATTTTATATATTAATTATCATTATTTTAAAAATGAATAAAACTTTAATTTATAAAGATCTTTTTAAATGCATTTCAAAGACTAATCTCTAAACCTCTTGTGATATACTTAGGAAGATTTGTTGTATTTTAGAAATATTATCATTATTGATAAGTAAAAAAAGTATAGCAATTTTTTTTATATAATAAATACTAATAATTTATTAAAATTATATAGATAATAGCTAATATTATAATATTGATAAAGAACAAATAAAATATAATGCAGATTTTTTTACAGTTTTAATATTAATAGAGAACAAATAAAGTATGGTGCAGATTTTTTTTACAGTCTGATAAAGTATGTTAAATATAGTGATCTATTATATAAATAATAGATTACTTCTCTATTTTTTATTACTTCATTTATTACTATATTTCTTTTTTATTTATTATTACATTCCTTTTTTATTCACTACTATATTTTTTTTTATTTACTACTATATTTCTTTTTTATTCATTACTATTATTTTTTAATAATTATATTCAATTATTTTTGCAGATTATCAAGATAATCTAAAAAATTCTCCAAAGGTAATTCTTCAAAATTAACTAATATAATATCATTCAACATAAAACAACTAAAAATATAAATTTTTAACCAAATAAAAGATTTATTCAGTTATATGATCATAAAAAGTGAACAAAATTTTTTGCAATTGCAAAAATTATAAGAATTTCTTAATTAAATTTCTTAAATTTTACTTTAATAGAACCAAAATCCCAATAATCAACTTCATCTTCTCCTACATTTGCTGCTTCATCTATATTATCTGTTCTTTTATTTGCTATTTTACCTGTTGCTTCACCTATTATTTTATCTGCTATTTCACTTACTGTTTTACCTGCTGTTTCATCTGCTATTTTATCTGCTGCTTTACTTATTATTTCACCTTTATCAGGTTAGTAAACTGATATCTGCAAAAAATTGTACAAAGATATTATAAATGAATATTTTTGCTAATTTCTTTCTATTACAT
>CAJVPL010000516.1:0-24618 GCA_910591945.1 Ambispora gerdemannii
TTTTTGGAAAGATATTCATGTGGGATTTTGGGAACCGGAATTATGGAATTAAGGAATTTATTGTTACTTCGGTAACAATACCATATGCTGATCTTGAATCTAACTCGAACCAGACTCGAACTCGTATAACAGTTCGGTTCGAACTTCGAACCTTTCTTGAACTCAAGCCAAAGTCCGGTTCGAGTTTGGTTCAAATTTCGAACCAGACTCGAACCCAGGCAAAAGTCCGGTTCAGTTCGGTTCATAGGAACACTAACTACGTATTGGTACCAGTTAATGTTAAACTGGAACCCACAAAATTTTTTGTTATAGTTTGAAAATAATATTTATCGTTATTTATTCTATTAATTACAAATAATCGATCAGTGCGTAGAATTGATTATATCGATGTCGATATTGTGATTTAAATTAAAAATACAGTGTGTTAAGAAAAAACCGGAACATTGTTCACATAAGTTGGATCTGATCTGTAATGTCTGCCTCTAAGAAGGAAGGGCAACGCCAAGTTCTATTACATTTGTGGAATGAGGGGATGCACAATATATGACAATATAAAAAAGGGGAACATGACATACCGATGGAAACGTCGGTCGACGATTACTAGAGATGTCTCAAAAGCACTTGAACAATGTATTCGTAGAAACGCTTCCATTTCAACGCAGACTTACAAAAAAATAGTAAGGATTCGAACCGATTTATGATTACCTGACCCGCATTAAATTGGTTTAACTCGGATTAACCCAGATATCCAGTTTAAATCATCCGGGACTTTAATGCTGCACATCACTTGTTAATTCCGGCCAAGGGACTTTAGTGCTAAGATTTATTTGCCCGTGTCTGCGGACGCCAAGAATCGCCGGGTGATGAATAAAGAGATGGTTCGAATCTCTAAAAAACAGTGCAGAAGTCTCCGTTGTAACTATTTCCAAGCATTTGGCCGACATTGAATATTCAAAAAGTCTGCTAAGGACCTTATGCTTCACAAAAGAAAGTGCGTAAAGCGGATCTAAGCTCATCCAAATGACGACTGGAAGTGGACTTTATTTTCGGACGAGACAACCTTTCAACTCTTTCGGAACACCGTGGAACGTTGGCATAAGAATAGTACGACCGACTCATCCTATGCCAAAAGACCAGGTAAAATTTTTTCATGGGTGGCTTCTGTTTTAAGTGTACAATGAACTTATTTTGTTTCGATGGATCAAGAATTCCGAGTTCTACGTCGAAATCATCCAGCAACACATTACAGAGATTAATTGGTTGCTTCGAGGAGGCTGGCGATTTCAGCAAAACAATAACCCGAAGCACACTAGCCGTTTCACCACCCTACTTCGTGACAACATGCCAGAAGTTATGGACTCAGCCCAGATCTGAATCTGATTAAAAAATCCTCGGGTGATTATGTAAACTAACAGATGCCCAAAAATCTTGATGAATTGGAGAAATATTCTGCGGACTGCTCTAATTAATCTTGTAGGGTCGGTGTTGTAAACTCGTTATTGAAAATTATGGGAAACGAATTGTTTATTGAAACGTATAATAAAATCTGTTGGCTTCAGCTTTTAAACATGCTATAGCGAGTTAATTTCTTTTTATTCCGCTTTTTTCTTAACACACTGTATGTAATGTATTAGCAGCCTTTGCTGCCGTTGCCGCTGCCGTTGCTGCTGTTGCTGCTGCCGCTGCTGCTGCCGTTGCTGTTATTGTTGTAGTTGTGGTTGTGGTTGTGGTTGAAATCATTATAGTTGATGGTGTGGAACTGGTTGATATCAATAATATCATTGAAAATAAGATCGCTACTGTCATTTATTTGATTGTCGTTGTCATTGATTTGATTGTCGTTGCTATGAATGCTGCTGCTGTTGTTATTGTCGTTATTATTGTCATTGCTACTAATGTTATTGGAGTTATTGTCGTTATTGCCGTTATTGCCATCGTCGTTGCTATTATTGTCGCCATTTGCGATAAATGGGTACTTTTGACCATCTCGATAATGAGATCCATATTGATGGAGGTCATATTCATCAGTTGAACCTACACTTGGTATTCTATCATCATTTTGATGATTTTTACGAAGTTCAGTAATCAGTTCTCTGCTGAGATTTCTGATTTCTGATTGTAAGCCTTCATTGTCTGATTTCAATCTTTCATTTTCTGATTTCAATCTTTCATTTTCTGATTGGGATCTATCTTTTTCTGATCGTAATCTTTCATTTTCTGATTTCAATCTTTCATTTTCTGATTGTATTCTTTCATTTTCTGCTCGTGATCTTTCATTTTCTGCTCGTAATCTTTCATTTTCTTCAGCTTTGCGGGCTCTTTGTTTTCTGGCTGTAATATGTGTGTGCAATAACAAAAATTACAGGTTTATATTAGAATAAAGGATCTGGTAGGATTCACCAACACTGATGACATATAGTTTTACCAATACGACATTTCACCGACGCCATTTACAACCCATTTCACTGACACTGACTGACTATAACGATAATGGATTATTGCATAAACTTGTGCATTTAGATAAATTGTCGTCAGTAAAACGGGGTGTCGGTGAAATGGGTTGTCGGCAAACCAAGTACATCTCTAGAATGAATTGAACGTAATGAAGAAAAACATACAGTCTATGGCAGCTTTTGTGTTAGACAGTGGCTTCTTCGAGTTAGGTCGTGGCATTTCTAAACAAAGAGTTTTACGAGCAAAAATATTATCCCTTAAATTCAGGGCAGATTTGCAGAATAAAGTTCAATTTATTACAAAAAAAAATTATTAAAATTTGTAATAGAACGGTTTAAGGAATAAAATGTGTAGAAACCACGGAGTGTGATCTCTTCGTTTTATCTTCGATGGCAATCGATGGTAATCGATTTTTTGTGCATTGTGTCAATGCATGCACGAATCTTTCCATTTCTATTCATTATATCCAGGTACAACTTTTGATTGGACAACAAGCGATAGCGTCAATGATTTATTTCAAGTATCGTTATCGTTATACAACCAGAACTAATAAATTACGTAGCAAAGGCGAGAAATAAATGCAAAGAAATAATCTGTAGAAAGAATTATCAGAAATAAGTATAGAGGTATGGAATTTTCGAAGTTTAGAACACTTGAAAAAATGAAAATTTCCTTATGGAAGAAATTCGTCAGAACAATTATAAAAAACCACATTTACTTTATGTTGAAAAGTATTCTTTCATCTTTCAGAAAAACATAAATTGGAGAAACTCAAACCGTATCGATACTTATATAGAAAACCATACAATATCTACACGTTATCGTTATTTACATGTAATTCTCACCAGCAATGTTGTGCGTTTACATTTACCAGATGTAGTGCAATCAATAATAATGATAACGATAATTATAATACCTGCAGTAATTTTTCATTCAAATCTTTCCTTTTTAGAACAGAAAGCTTTCTTTCATTGTTGATTATCCTTATATGATCTTTATTAAATGTATTAGCTTAAAAGTTTTTTTTTGTTAGCGTTAGTTTCGTTTTCATTGGTGTTTGCATCCCTTTATCTTTAAAAAAAACATCTTATGGATTTTCCTTTTTTTTGCACATGAGTATGTTTACAAACAAGCTTTTTTTATCGAATGCAGTAATAAGAATGCTCATAGCGATAGAAATCATTTATTTTATAATACGTGTATTGCTTCCAAGAATTGTAGAACAAGAAACTTTTTATTCAACCCTCATGTAAATAGAATCATTTTTAAATAAATCGTTAGCGTTAGAAAAATTAGTCTTATACAATATACACAAATATAATAGCATATATACAAAAATGTCAGTCTTACATATTGATGATCACACTACGTAAATCGGTCTTTTTCTCATAGTCATGAGGACTGAAAAAGCTGCAGTCCTACACAAAATTATTTATCATATGATTGAATTGTTATCTTAACCAAATTCAATATAATTTATGTACCCGTGTACTAACTGTACTTTCTTTTATCTTTGTGTTCATTTATTTCTATTAAAGCTATAAACAACAAGCATAATTAAACGAATACATGTACTTTTATTATTCTGTTGATTTATTTAAAATTATCCCTTTAACTCGTTATTAAAAACTAACCAATCAATAGTTAAATGCATATAAATGAAATTTAATTGCATCATCTTTTGTTCATAATACGTAATGGCATCATTTCGTGACAAAAATAACAAGACAAAAAATTCAGCATAATATCGCATATCCGATACGTACGTAATATGAAAGGAATTAACTTTCATTAAAATTATTATTGCATTATCTTTATAGATAAAGCAAAATTATATTTTTATATTGTAATTGTAATTGTAGTTTACTAGTCTAACGTACAAAAATAAGTCTCATGTATCAAAAAAATTAGATACAGATACACAAATTTTCTGTGGTATAATTTTGATTCTATGATAAAAAAAGTACATGCAAATGGTATACGTAGCCATGTTTACACCAACTTAATATACAATTCATTGACTGCTATTGTTATAAACAAAATTAACTTTTTCTATTCCTTTCATTTATCTTTATTTAGTGAAAGTAAAGATCACCGTTAAATTGATGGTATATACAGTCAGTAAATACATATATGGAGAATTAGTTATGCCGAAGGAAATTAGAAGTATTTTTAGGTTGTCATCGTTATATTGTGATTTTAATTAATCATCATTATAACGAGTCTCGTTATATTGAACTTTGACTGTATGTACATGTATATATCGAGACACTATAATATTTGTTGAAGTGAATATTGCTAAACGCTAAAAAATCTACTATGAATAAATTTGTTAATTTATAAATGTATAAATGTTGTTATTGCCATATTCTATTACTATTTGAGAGTCGAATATGCAGGTGATAATCAAGAACGATAATGATAAAGCAACAATTATCACAAATTAATCTATTCTTTCGGCATTTTTATTGCTTCTCTTAAGTTAGCGAAAAATTGAGTATGAGATCGGACCAAATTTTATATTTTTATTTCAAAGGGCCCCAGTACTCATACGATGGGAGACAGCATAAATAATCCACTCAGGTTGGATTTTTAAAGAGTTATAACTTCTATACATGAAACAAAAATCCTTTTTAGCCAACCACTTGATCCCAGCTACAATTTGGTTAAAGAAAATTTTTTGTTTCACTATAGAACACGAGTTATAACCCTTTAAAAATTCAATCTGGGTGGATGATTTAGGCTGTCTCCCCCGGTATATAAAAAATGGAAAGTTAATTGATACCATATGCTAAATATGATAAATTGATACTATATTTTATTGATAATTTAGTAAGCGCAGAATTGATTGATTATTCTCATAGTTAGTTTCAGTTTCATGAGGATCGATTTTAAATGAACCATTGTTTTTATAATAGTCTTATATTTATTTATTCACAAAATCCTAAAACTATTTATGGATGCTAATCTACTTTACTCATTTGATTAAAGTAAATACTTCTTTGAGGAGTAATTATCGCTAAGTTAACGCTAGAATTTCGACTTTCGAATATGCTGATTTTGCCAGCTTCGACTCCGATCTCTCAAATGGAAGAATAGAAGTTGCATGAATGTTTATGTATGGCGCAGGACCGGTAATATTACCGGTCGGTTTACCATATGTTTATTATTAACATTAATGTTAAACCGCGGTTTTTGGAAAACCAAAAAGATCCACATGTTTGAAAATACAGTACAGGTATTCTACATGTATTAATTATACAAAAATACAGTACATGTACATGTACAAATAAAAAAATCAGTTATATCGATATTGCAATTTAGATTAAAAATACAGTTATGTTAAGAAAAACCAGAAAATTGTGCACGTATTGTCTGCTTCTAAGAAGGACAACACCAGGTTCTATGCGCGATGCTAGTGACTACATGCACGCACAAACAACAATATTAAAAAACCAAAAAACAGGAACAACAGGACACGCCAGTGGAAAGTGACCCAAGCTCATTGAAATGATGACTGGGAGTGGACTTTATTTTCGGACGAGACGGCCTTTTCAACCCTTCCGGAACACTGGGGGCATAAGAGCGTACGACCAACTCGTTCTATACCAAAAAAAGTTTGCGTGGGACGGCTTCTGTATAAGAATACGACGACTTGTTTTGTTTTCGACGGATTATGAATGTTGAGCTTTATGTTGAAATCATTCCAGAGATTAATCGGTTGCTTCGAGGAGGCTGACGATTCAACAAGACAATGACCCGAAGCACACTAGCCGTCTCGCCGAGGTCTTTCTTCGTGAGAACATTCCAGAAGTTATGGATTGGCTGTCCGACAGTTCAGATCTGAAATCTTTGGGCGATTGTAAAAGTAACGTAGAGAAACAGGTGCCCAAAAGTCTTGTTGAATTGGAGCGATTCACGGTGAAGGAGTGGAGAAATATTCCGTGGACCGCTCTAATTAATCTTGTAAGCGACGTCGTGAAATAATTATGGAGAACGAATTGTTTATTGAATTGTATAATAAAATCTGATGGTTTTCAGCTTTCAAACAAGCTATGATTTAGTCCATCTGTTGAGGCATAGCAAGTTAATTTTTTTATTCCAGTTTTTTCTTAACACATTGTTTGTAATGAATTAGTAGCTCGTGCCGCTGCTGCCGCCGCTGCTATTGTTATTATCGTTGTTATTTAAATTTAATAATTCGCGGATAAAATCGTCGCTGCTATTGTTATCGCCGATAAAAACGTCATTAATTGGATTGCCGCCGTTGTCATTTGTGTTGTTGCCATTGGTGTTGCCACTATTGCCGCCATATGCGGTAAATGGGTACCTATGACCATTTGGATAATGAGATTGAAGGGATCTATCATCATTTTGTTTTTTACGAAGTTCAGAAATAATCTGTTCTTGCATCTTAATTATACATTGCTGTAACTCCTCGGTTTTCTTAGTTTCCTTTTCTAATCTTTTTCTAAGATCCGATAGTTCTCCGTCGAGATTTAGAATTTTCGATCGTAAGCTTTCATTTTCTAATCGTAATCGTTCATCTTCTTCAGCTTTGCGGGCTCTTTGTTTTCTGGCTGTAATAAATGTATGTGTAATTAGAAAAATTAGAATAAATTATAGGTTGGTTTGAATAGAAAAAATACATGTTATGGCATCCTTTGTGTTAGACAGTGGCTTCTTCGTAGACCGTGGCATTCTAAATAAAAATAGTTTCTACGAGCAAGAAAATATTATCCCTTAAACCGTTTGAAATTTAGGACAAATTTGCAGAATAAATAAGAATACTATGAAGTTTATAAAATAGCAAATTTAACACTTTATATTTTTATTTCTTTAAAAGAATTTCAATTTATAATTCAATATAAAATGATCTGGGATTTAACTTTCTATTACCATTCTACAATTCAGGGCGAATTTGCAGAATAAATTTTTGAAAGTTACTAATTCTATAATAAAGTTTTAAAAAAATAATATATTTAATACTTTATCCTTTTATTTTTTTTAAAAAGAATAGTTTCAATATTAAAATTATCTACTTTCTATTACTATATCATTTTAACATTCAGGGCAAATCTGTAGAAGAAACGGTTTAAGAGATAGAATGTGTAGAAACCACCACAAAGTGTGAAATAATGGATTGTTTTCTTCTTTTTATCTATAAGCAGAACGGTTTAAGAGATAGAATGCGTAGAAACCACCACGAAGTGTAAAATAATAGATTGTTTCTTCTTTTTATCTATAAGCATTGATTTTTTATCGATAGTATAATCGATTTTTTGTCGAAGGTATATCGATTTTTTGTCGAAGTATAATCGATTTTTTGTCGGCGGTATAATCGATTTTTTGTCGGTGGTGTAATCGGGGTTTTTTTTGCTGTACGATCTAGTGCATTACGTTAGAGGGACAATGTAAATATATGCATGCATGCATCTATTTTTATCATTACACCAATTAGCCTTCTATAGTTGCACCCTCTCTACGATCCTGGTACATGTACCACCTATTATGAAACATAGGAAATTGGACCTCTATATAGTCACAACCTCTTTAAAATCACATTTTTTTTGATTATATGGAGGTATTACATGTACTGTTTAAGATGAGAATAACGATAAATGCAATTTTCCTTGGAATGATTCGTAGAATGTATTGGCAGAAATAAGTATGATAATATTGTAATTTCCAAAATTTTAAAACACCAGAGAATATTCCCTGTCGCTATAAAGAAACATTAATTTTTTGTTGTTTTATTTTGAAAAGTTAGAGAAATTCTAACGTTAATCGCTGTATTTATAAATTTTTACGCGAACAATACTATCACCATTATTTGTTTGATTGTACGCATGCATTTATCAACTACGTATAGCAATATCATAACTACAGTCATTCAATTTTTTCCTTTTTTAGAACAACAGTTTCTTTTTCATTGTTCGTTCTCCTTATATGTTTAATAGAGGTACTGTTTATAAATACGCAAATGGTTATCGTTATAGATTTTCCTTTTTTAAAAGCATTTTATTGAATAGAATAACGATAACAATAAGAATATCAATAATCATACATTTATTTAAAGTAATACGTACATGTGCAACGGCATCAAATAGTAATTGGTAAATTTTATAAAGTATATGCTACAATTTTAAATAATTAATTTAGTAAACTACGTTGAATTTATATTAAATTTTTTACCACTTCATATACTGTACCTTTACCACATCACGAATTCGTTCTGGCATAGAACGAATCAAATCAGTACAATAATCGACATCAACTTCTTCTCAAACCTGTTGTATTCCCAGAGGTCATCCTTACCCGAAATTGGCTCCGAAGACGACGATCGATTCATTCCACAAGTGTTCACTTGGATTGAGATCGGGGATTGGGGCAGCCAATCAAAACTGACACACCATTATCGACAATCCACTTTTTTGTATCATTGGTCGTATGTTTGGGATCATTATCTTGTTGTAAGTAATGATACTTGACGATGAGGAAACCTTTCGTCACGAACATTTTGAAAAGACGAAACCTTCTGACCAATAAAATACCAGTTGATGCCTAACGATGATGACCATTTTTGGAAATGAACGAATCAATAATACATGTACTGGTACATGTATTATTTTCACGAAACCTTTCGCCATGACCACGAATCGTCTGAAGAACGACAATTCTGGCAAACTAAACCAAAAAACAATAGGTCAAGTCAAGTTTATCAATTATTGGTTTATTTTTTGCATAATGTTTACCAAATATATATTTAAAATTACCGTACGGCACTGACTACAGTACCCCCTGACTATAGTACCCCTTGAAAAGTACCCCCTTCTCCACCAATAACCGGATTTGTGAATAGTACCGGGTACTGTGGTCAGTGCCGTACATATACTTTTCTCAAGTTTTCATAATGCTGACCATAATTTTGATCTTCAGCCAATCAAACACATGTACTAGATTTCTAATGACGTAAAATTCTTTTAAAATTCGGAATAGGCACTTATCAAATAGCAAATGACCTAATTTTGTCCATCACTGTGCATTATTTTGATTGGTCAAAAGGTTTCGTTAATCGTCACAAGTTTCGTTAATCGTCTGGGTTTCGTCCGATGAATGACGAAACCTTTCGTCAGGAAAATAATTTCGTCAGGTATCATTATGGAAGATAATTTCATTGATAGTGAAACCATGTTGCTCAATAATATTCATAATGTCTTCTGTAAGAATTAATCGGTATAACTCTTCATCATTGTCCCATCAATTTTGCAAAAGTTGCCAACACCACGAGAAGTAAGGCAACCCCATATCTCACTTCCCCACCACCGAATTTAACCGTAGGCTTAATATGTGAACTTTTCAATGGTTCATCCGGTTTTTTCTTGAACTTTGATTCATTGGACATATTACCTTTGTCCAATCTTCAAAGTTATTTTTTAGCGAATTCAAGTCGACGTTTTATGTGTTCTGGCTTTAGGTATGGCTTTTTTCTTTTAATTCTTGCTACAAAACCATTATTTCGTAGTGTATGACAAATAGTATATCCGAGATTTCAAGATTTTCTGCTTCGAGTAAACGTTTTTGAACTTGAACAACGGTGGAATAATCATGAGAAGTAATGAGCCGAAAAACTTGTCTTTCTTGTCGCTCATATAATATGGACGACCGGATTTGCTTGTATTTTGGAACGTATTTTTTTCACGCCATATTTTGTGTATACGAGAAACCGTGGAAGGACTAATATTTCGCGCTCTAGCTATCCCTCTTATAGTATATCCATTATTGAGTGAAATAATACTTTCGTCTCGTTCGTTTTGAGTAGTGTGGGATTTTTGCGGCTTACTTTGTTTATTAAATAACAATAATTGCAACATGATACAAGGTAACAAAGATATCGCCGACCCATGTGTAGCATTATTTATACTGAGGGATTTTTGTGTTTCTCAAATCATGATTAATATTTTTCGAGATTAAATATATATCAACTTAGTATACAAAGATGGGATTTATGATTGGCAAAGTCGAGGGTAAAATTACTTTGTTAGTACCGGTTCTTGTATAGCGTTATTAAGAAGAAAAATGTCGATGAGTTGGGCATAGAAATCGGTCCAAGTAAAGAAGATAACGTTGGGGGGGGGGATGATAAGCCTGACAAACGAAATCCCAAACACCCGACATCCCGAAAACTCAGCATTCCGAATTCCCAAAATCCCGATAATTTAAAATTCCAACACATAAAATCATAGAAGTTGCATATATACTATTTATTTTATACTATATTTTGGGATGTTGAGTTTGGGATATTAGGTTTTCGGGATGTTGGCGTTCGGGATGTTGGGTGTTCGGGATGTTGTGTTTCGGGATTTCGTTTTTCGGACATATGGGTCGTCAGGATTTTGTACGGTACTCCTAGGAAGAGTCTCTTTATGAGTTATTTTTCCGGTACTCACCGATTTTATAGTGGTTTAATCCTAAGTATGATCTAGAGCCAACTTGTTTTGCTAGCATATGATGTCAATATATGATGCTCGACACGAAGACCTGACACCATCTACACAATAAACTTATAATTAAAAATATACATATCGTTCCATCAAATGACAAAACATCAAAGAATGGTGAAGTTCAAAAAATATTGTAATAACTCAATTCTGTAATTTATTTGACCAAAAGAAAAAGTATAGGTTTTCAAAGCACAGGGCAGTAAATAAAGTATAGAGTTGTACGAAATCACTGATATACTTTAGAGCCTATCGCTATATCTTAGTAATTATACACACAATCCACATATTTAGCTTTGTTCAATTTATCACTGCCACAAAGTACATCGGCGAAATACATATTCTTCCTCACCGACGTAACAATTAGGATCTCTTATAATTATCACGCGTAATTTCTTCTCCGACTGTAAATTAGCGTTTATAGCCATTTCTATCAACATCTAACGGAATATAGGCTTTGTCATACTTTTGGCAAAATTTCTGATACTTGATTAATTTTCGATATTTGACGTCAGTAATTCGAGTTCAAGCTGACGAAAATGTTCAAGCGCCTCCATATCACAATCGGAAAACTTGACAATTCCTTGTCGCCAGAAATCATCAGAGTACGTTCGTGGCGCTGGTGGCAGGTTAGTGCACACAAGACCATCACTGGAATATAGATTTGGCTTAGGATGCGCCTGTCCCATTTTTTTCGAAAGAGTGACAAAACTCAATACTTAAAAAGCCACATCCTTTTTTAATTCAAAATTTTACGTAATCATTGGTGTTAAACTTTTATCCGATTGTGAAAGCAATGACATAACATCATAATGTTAGAGACTCATGGCTATACTAGTTTCTTTAGCAGATACAGAAAAAATGATATAATTAAAAGCTTTAAAGAGGAACAAAAAATATGAAAAACTTATTTCAGGTTATTAAAAAATATATATCGATATAAATAATTATTTTTTAAAAATATAATATTAATAGAATATACCAGGAAAAATTTCATTTGCTTTAGATGCATGAACATCTACTAATAGTTATGTCTTTTTAGCTATTACAACACATTGGATTACAAAAGATTGGAAGCTTCAAGATAAATTATTGGATTTTATAGATCTTTTTGATCCTCATTCTGGTGGGCATAAAGTATAAAAGAAAAATATAAACTAGAATTAATGTAATTAATATCCGATTATATTCACAATATAAATATATCTAGTTAGTTTACATTCTTTAAATTGATTTGCTATTGATTTTTGTATTGTATTATTTTTTTTAGCGAAAGTACGAGTCATTCGAGTCGGGCGAGTTAAATTCATATACGGATCGGGTCGAATTCGGGTTGCATAAACCCTGGGTATTATTATATTTTAATTTTTATACTCGGGTCGAGTTCGAATATGCCCCAAACCCGACCCGACTCGATCCGTTCGGAGCACTATGCGAGAGATCAATGATTATTTCTATTCATTAAATTTCTCTCGCTATCTATTGAATTCTTCTGCTTAGCTATCCATAACTTCAATGACTACAGTTTTTTCTGAGGGTTCTTATTATACATCTGTGAACTTTACAATAGCACAGTAATCATGAGAAAATCTTGCAAAAGATCCGGATTATTTGTTTTTAAGTGTTCATAAAGTTTCTAATAATCAAAGGCACCTGTTGTATTGCTAAAGTTATTTTTGATGATAATAAAGCCACATTCTCTATCACTACCACATATATACTCATATTTGTCCTAATTGAGCAATTATAAGTATTTCTTTGGGTTATCGATAAACTTTCCGCTGGTTATACGCCCATTGTTCCTTGACTTACCCATATTAACATATAGAATTGTTATTCAATATATAGATAATACTTGTTTCAATTTTTTTGAACATTACGTTTATATAATATTAATTTGTATCGAGATAAAATTTTATAACCGAAAGGTATAACTAAATTTCCAGGTTTTATTTCCGATCCACACGTCAACACTTCACACACCGCATACACGCATACACACAATTAAAAGATAAGCCAGAGAAAAATAAATATGGGGCGTAATTATCGTAATAATGCGTGTTTTTGCTCTTTTCATCAAGCAGAATAATAATTGCGCTGTCCACACGCAGATCTCATCCCGCAAATTTCTTTTTCGCCTCATATTAATAATACTCATATGACGTGAAAACAGTGTGTTTCTAAATTATTAACAATAACTACCCGAATTATGCTGTGCGGAGGACGTAGTCTCCTATCGTTAGCTAAAATATAAATAGCTAGTATAACAGCCAGATGTCACATTCTTATATACACAAAGAATTATGGTTTCATTATCGTTATCTCGAACACAATTCCTGTATCTGTCTCTTCACAAATGAAAAAAATAACGATATGCAAATAACAGTCACACCCTCTTACCTTTTTCCGGTTCCAGTTATTATAAGCATAAAACGTTTGACCTCCATAGTGGTTGGAATCGAATCGAATAACCGAAATTTGACCTAAAGTTCGAATTATTCAAATCAACATAATAATTGAATTTCTAACACACATACAGTGACTCATTAAAGAAACGGAACACGGAAAAAAATGGCGAGACTCGAATAACTCGCCATTGAAGAATTATCGAAGACCAAAAGAAAGTGAAATTTATTCATAAAAATAATAATCATTTGAATTTAAAATAGAATTTTTTATCGTCTATTATGACCGATCTGGAGGACAATATTTAAAGGCGAGTTTCTCCTTAGAATTGCTAAAAAAAACCACCACATTACTAAGCTAAGACTACCATCCCTATATGGGGTGAGTGCAGTAGAAAGTACAATTATAATCAGATCAAAAATCACCCTTTTTATTGCACTCGTCACATACATGTATATCACACCTTGCCTGTATCACATCACTGGTATCGAATTGCTCAAACTTTCGCAAAAGTGCTCTTCCAAGCAATTTGTAGCTTTTCCCACAAATGTTTTATTTAAAAGTGGGCCAGGAAGATTCCGCAAGCGTGTATCGATTTCATTCTATAAATTTTTAATTGGATTTAAGTCAAGTAACTGAGCGGGTCAATCAAGCAAAGTAATGTCATTACCAAGAAACCATTGCTTTGCTTTACTGGACGTATTTCTGGGGTCGTTGTCTTGCTGGAATATGAACCCACTGCTTCCAGCATTTTCTCCCAGACTGTACCCAACAAATTATCATCCAGTATATCAGCGTCCATTATGCCATCGATTTTTCGGAGTTCACCAACTTCGCTGCAGTCAGGCAGCCCCAAATCGTAACTGCTAAATTTTACGGTTGGAGTAACATGGTGATCTTTTAATTGTTCACAGGCTTCTTCCGACCCAATTAATCGAAACTTGCTTTCGTCGGACTAAATTATTTTCCGTCAGTCGTCGACCGTGCAATTTTGACTTTTTTTGTCCATTCTAATCAGCATTTTTTGTATGTGTTTTTTAAGTAATGGCTTTTTTCGCTTAATTCTTGCGAATACATCTCTTCTAAACATACATCGTATGCTTTCCACTGAAATTTTGGCTTCCAGTTCAGTTTGGAATTTGTGTTGAACTTGGATGGTGGTAGCACATTTTCCAGATGATATTAATCGGATGACATTCTGTTCGTAACGATCTGAAAGAATGGATGGATGACCGAGTTTTGAAGTTTCTGGTTTCTTCTTTGTTTTGCAGATGCGTTGGACCGAAGCTAAGCCACCTGTTCCGATAATGTAATTTCCTGGACCGAATATCCTTCTTGTCGTAGAGTATATGTTTTTCTAGTGAATGCGGAACATTTTGGAATGAAAATTGTTAGAATAATGAAAATGTGTTCTGTAGAAAGTGTAGAAAAATTGGTGTTTTATACATATCAATTCGGTCATATTGAACGAACGTTAGCTTGTGAATTAAAAGATATATTAAAATAAAAATTGTATTAAGTGATTATTATTATTTCAATGAATAAATCCACTTTCTTTTGGTCTCCGATAATTCTTCAATGGCAAGATATTCGAATCTCGCCATTTAGTGAGTCACTGTAATTCGAATTTTAGAAATTAAATCGACATAAAAATCTAAAATTCTTTTGAAAAATTTGAATTGAAAATATAATTCGAATTTATTTCTAATTTGAATACAGATGTTTACCAATATACGGACAATTGGCAAATAAAACAATGCAAAATTTAAAGCATTGTTTCATGAATTAGAATTTTATTTTTTCTGACTATTTTTCCATATAATATATTAATCGATTGTTCATTTAGAATGACATCATGAATTAAATCAGGCATATCTTCAATTTATAAAACAAATGGTCACTTTTGGACGCGATAACTTGATGTCCAGTTATCCGGTTCGAACATAAATACTACCACTTGTATGAGATAAATCGAATTACGATAGTTATGTTCAAAATAGATTAAAATACCGCGACTCAAAAAAGATGATTTTGAAAAAAACAATCAATTTTGGACACATTATTATAACTTTCTGTGATCCGTTATACAACCATTCGATCCGTCTAGATTTACATTCGAAATAGATCACTGGATGTTAAGATAATGCACCAAAGTGACCCTCTTATTTTTTGATGATCATGGTTTTTCACCATCTTTTTGGGTCACAGCATCTTGAACCGTTCTGAAAGTAAATAACACTATTTGATCTCGTCCAAGTGAATCGAACGGTAATATTTATGTTCAAGTCGTTTCACTGGTAACATATTTCACATGTCACACATTATTTTGATTGCACAAATCCAACCGCTAAATGGTTATGAAGAGCAGCCGAAATTTTACGAAAACCTGGGTTCTGCTTCGCTCCTTCGAACGCTACGTTGCTTTATTTCGAAAAAAAATGGAAAATTCCCGTTCTGGTGTTACCGAAGTAACATTAAATCTTTTAATCCCATAATTTTGACCCTTAATTTCCACATGAGTATCACCCCATAATAATCTGCATTACGTAGTCTCTTGTACGATTTACATTGAAAACCAAATTTAATTATAAATGGACATTACCTTTTTTCTTGTACATGTATTATGAATATCGATATCCTGTCGTTCTTCAAAGATTTACGCACGTAACGATAGTGATAGTGAAACATCGAATGATTATTAACATAAGTAACAATAGTGATTATCAAAAAGAAGATAGTTATTTTGACAATTGTCTGGACAACTGAAAAACAATAAACAATTATTACTTGGTCGTTTCAAGAGAAACTATTAATGTAAATTACTAACCTTAGGATTAGCGTAGTAATTCAGAATTGTATATAGAAGCGTCTTCGAGTCGCTGAGAAGTCATGCTTTAATCTAATAAAATAACAAAGTTCTTACTTGTAGTAATAGTATTACTTTTGAATACATTATTATTTTGATTAAACTTCAGTGGATGCTCCTCCAAATAAGCCATTGTTTTTCTTTGATTTGATTTTATTTTCTTGAACAGGCCGTATCAATAAGTCCTGTCGAATTAACTTTGTTTTTCTTGGATAGGCCGTGTCAATAAGTCCTGTCACGTTTGTGAATATATCGATCATTGTTGAATAAACAAGATTTTATTATAACAATTTGACTCTTATTACAAGAGTGATTCTACTTTTCAAACATCCCCTCCCCCTATTTGTTGAGAAAAGGTCGATTTGTGAACAAATCGTCACGGGAAACCTTTAGAACAACCGGAGAAACCCTCCAACCGTAAATAAATCAGCCTGACTCTCACCCCGTTGCAGAAAGTTCCTTGAATCGATCGATTATTGTAATAAATACAATAATCTGGTGCCCCCAACCGTCACAGAATAAAATCTTTTTGTTAATATTGTAAGGAACGCAACACTGGTCGTCCACGTAAAATTTCTCCCGAGATGAGTCGTCAATTTGGAAAACTCATAAATGGAAACCATTTTCTTCTCACAGTAGCTGAAATAAAGAAGACTTGACTGGATTTGAAGTAGGTGTTTAAACTGTTCGTGACGAGCTTTATATGCTCGGTTATGTTGCTGCTTTGCTGCGATGCATTCCTTTTCTCACCTAGCGAGCGAAAGAAAACCGATTTCAATAGCATCCAATCACCTTTATAATTAGGTTGTGTTTTCTGATGAGACAACCTTGCAGTTATCTCGTGATACCTGTCTGGCATGGTCGCGCTCCGGAAGAACTCTTCCACCAATGGTGGAACTTCCGTGTACGTGGCAAAGTTGGAATGTGCACGTTTACATAAAATACGGATCGGCATCTGTATCGGAAAATTCTTAACTACATGCATGTATGGTCGTTGGCGCTGGATTTTCCAGCAAGATAATGATCCGAAGCATACCTCAAACGACGTTAAACATGTTTCGAAGTCCGAATATCCGACCGCGTTCTTCCGTGGCCGTCGTACAGCCCCCCCCCCCGATCGATAATGTCTGGGCATTTTTGAAGCGAAATGTGGAAAAAAAGACGAAAAAAATAGTGGCACAAAAAAGTAGTGTCTCACTGGAGGGTTTGTTGCGTTAGTTGAGGAGAAGGAGAATCTTCCAGAAGAGATGATTCTTAACTGTATTAATAATATGCCGAACCGCGTTCAAGCAAGCATTGATGCGGAAGGAGGGCATATCAAGTATTGATTTTCTATATGGACATGTTGCTATTCCGGACGTAATTATTTATTAATAAAATTGCCAGATTTTTTAAAAAATTTGGCCGCCATTATTTTCCGTGCTAAAAATGGTCAGAGATAATAAAATTCTAATTCGTGATGAGGAGGATTGGAGAATCTTCCAGAAGAGGTGATTCTTAACAGTATTAATACATGTAGTATGCCGAACCAATGTTGAACAGTGACCTCAAACTGACCTCAAGTGACTTACTAAATGACCTTATTTTAATATTAAAATTTAGTGACCAGTGACAAAAAGTCACTTTACCAAATAGCACATGACCTGATTTTGTCCATTACTGTACCGAACCACGTTCAAGTTTGATTTTCAATATGGGCATGTTGCGCATTCCGGACGTAATTATTTATTAATAAGAATTTGGCCGCAAATTCGAATTATCAATTCGACCTTTTTTAGGTTCGAATATTTGAAAAATAAAAACCGAATCCGAATTTTCGAATCGAAACTCTAGACCTCCATATAGTTACGACCTCTTTAAAATCACATGTTTTCTGCTCCAGAGGGCGTGATACAGTATGAGGGATGGTTGTATTCTTAGATTTATTATTAAAATTTCTTTATTTACATTAATTCGTATCAATGTAAAAATTCAATATAATTTCAAAAAATAAATGAATTTAACTAAATAAAGAATGAACCAATCTAAAAAATTTCAAAAAATAAATGCTTAAAAAAATGAATTCGAATCAATGCAAAAATATTTGAAACAAGTACAAAATAAATACCAATTAAAAAAGTATCGAATTTACGAACTGATTCGTGAATTCTAATTCAAAAAATAAATGAATGAATTCAAAGAATTCGAATCAAGCTCAAAAAAATAAATGAACTTAAAACAATGTAAAAAATTCGAAACAAGTTAAAAACTAAATGATTTTAATTCGAACTTACGAATTGATTCGTGAATTTAAAATCGGTATAAAAAATTTGAATCAAATTCAAAAAAATTAAACGATTTTAATTTGAATTCACGAATTTGTTCGTGATTCGAATCAAGTTCAAAAAAATAATGAATTTACATCCATTCAAATTGGATTGTGGCAAGTACTAAGGTTACATAATTAGGTGAATAAGTTGAAAAAAGATGGATCAATTAAATATAAAGCAGGAAAAGATGAATTATTTGGATTTTGATCAAGCGGAGATGAATTATTTGATTCTTCATTAGATAACAAAATATTAATCTCTTGATTTGATGGAGAAGCAAGTGATAATGGATTTGTAAAATGTGTATTTGTATAAGCTGTATCTGTATTTTGATCAGGTGAAAGAGGTGTGTTTTCATTGATAGTATTATGAGGTGAATTATTTGATTTTTGGCTAGATAATGAAATATTAATCTCTTGATTTGGTGGAGAAATAGGAGATAATGGAATTTGATTAAGCTCAAGTGGTGTGTTTTCATTAGCAGTAAAAGCTTCACAAATTTTCGTCATCCATTTTGAATCAAGTGATTCTTTTTCTTTTTCCAAGTTCTGTATTTTATCGCACATAGAAGTCTTCTCCATAATCAATCGCTGAATTTCTTCATTATATGATTCTTTTTCTTCTTTTAAAATCTGTATTTTATCACGCATAGAAATTTTTTCCATAATTAATTGCTGGATTTCTTCATCACGTGATTCTTTTTCTTTTTCCAATTTTTGTATGTTTTCAGTTAGCCGTCGAATTTCTTCATCACGAGACTCTAATTTGTTCTGCAAATCGATGAATTCTTGCTTCTTTTTTTCTCGATAGCGTTTAGCTAAATTAATATACCGTTTTTATGAACATATTGAAAGATTATAAATAAAACAAGTTTATTTTTGATATAAATTATAATTACAATATTCATTATTATGGATTTTTTGGTGCTTATTCCCCGTGACTTCTTGCCCCTCTTGAGTGCGCACGCGTTTATTTGAAGTCATTTTAATAAAACGAATTATTTGAAAAGTAATTTTATTGAGAGTAATTAATAAATCACAGGCTACGTATTTATGTATTTTTCTGTTTGTGTAACACTGACGAAGGTTATCGATAGGTGAAATTAATGTTTCCGGTATTATTTCCAAAACTGATATTTATATTGAAAAATTACAAATAACAGTTTATTATTGATCTAAATCAATTGTATTACCGTATATCTCCAAAAATAGGCCACCCTCTTTCAGCCTAAATCGGTGTAAATGCCATGTCCCGAAAATAAGCTACCACCATTTTTTAATAATTTTTTTATTATTAGACCACATTACATTATCACGTTATTCACTTTATTTGAAAAAATGATCGTAAAATGGTTGTATTATTTAATTAAATTAGATTTTACAGGTCATCGCTAACCTCACGCTTTCCCAATGTCAGAGATTTACTAAGAAACCAAACATCCAAAATAACCTTCGAAAATAAGCTACCCTCCATGTTTTGAAGCCTAAAATGTTGCAAACAAGTAGCTTATTTTCGGAGATATACGTTATCAACTACCAATACTATTGATTTTTGTTGCTTAGCCTGAGCTCATTTAATATTTGAAAGTGTGGATATCAACTGATAGTATAGAAGTTAAAGAATTTATTTGGTATAGCGAAGAAATTTCGCGACACACTATATATTACACATATACAATCAGTCGATATCCGAAAATTTTTATACACTGAAGTCATCGGGTCAGCCTATGGACTTCGTTATAGAGTTACTTTAACTCAGAATCTGAAATCTTTGAAGCTACCGTATGGCACTGACCACAGTACTCAAAAAACTTGGTTTAAAATTAAATATACCCGGTACTATTCACGAATCCAGTGATTTCATTGGTGGAGAAGGGGGCACTTTTCAAGGGGGTATTATAGTCAGGGGTACTGTAGTTCCGTCGGTAGCCACGGCAAAGAAACTGGCAGACAATATGATTCCTTCAGGATTCTTACTCGGCATATGGAAAGCGACATATTAGATAGTAAGTAATGAGGTGAAAGTTGGTGAGGTAAAATTTGAATAAATAAATACTGTAATTTTTTAGCCCCTTTTATATCGATATTGCCTATTTCTATGTAAACGTTACAGTACTCACTTCTATAAAATCAACTTTTCATTGGTGAACAATTTGAATCAATCCAAAAGAAGAAATTTTTCATTGTCAACAAAATCTATGTTAGAAAAATTTTCCGTCAAAAAGAAGAAATGTTTCATTGACAACAAAATCTGTCGTTAGAATAATTTTCCGTCTAAAAGAAGAAATGTTCATTGTCAACAAACCCTGTCGTTAGAATAATTTTCCGTCTAAAAAAAGAAATACTTCATTGTCAACAAAATCTGTCGTTAGAAAATTTTCTGTCTAAAAAAAGAAATTTTTCATTGTCAGCAAACTCTGTCGTTAGAATAATTTTCCGTCCAAAAGAAGAAATGTTTCATTGTCAGCAAAAGCTGTCTAAAGAAAAAATTTTCCATTCTAAAGAAGAAATGTTTCATTGTCAACAAAATTTGCCATTAGAATAATTCTCTGTCTAAAAGAAGAAATGTTTCATTGTCAGCAAAATCTGTCATTAGAAAAGTGTTAAAACTGCACAAAAACTAATTGTATAATGATACAAAATCTTATTATTCTTTTTCCTTTTAAAGACGTATCAATATCGTACGTACTACCGTTTCTTGTTGAAAATGAGAAAAATTGTACATGTGGTACTTAGATTTTTGATGCACAATACATGTACATATTTTTCACTTTTTAATCAGTAGTCTTGTGAGATTCAATAAGAATCCATTTAATTACGTAGTTGTACTTGGTTAGCAAAAACGAAGAAACTTGCTTTATCGTTGTATGTATGCTTATACATGTACACTTAATTTATTAGTCGTAAGTTAAACTGCATGTTCTTCTGACAAAACAGAATCAATCGATTTCAATTTTCATAAATAAAATTAATAGATTTCCGTATGTGAGAATATACATGTACTAAAAACGTGAAATCTTATCTCTTATTGCATAATTACATCTAATAACCACCCAATACTCTAATCAAATAAGATGTATTCTAACCACAAAAGAATTTTACTCTTGACTAATATGCTATTGGAATTTCATCAATGCTGAATCTAGTTTAATTTATCTAGTATCTAAAATTCCATAACCATCTAATAATAACTTAATCTTGTCTTGTTCATATTTCATTTCAAATCCTGTTTCTTAATACAGAGAACTCTCCCTAAATGCATACTGGCTCTGTCCCGACTAATATATGACCTCTAATTATTTATTCTCAATAAATGCACACTTTGTCATTTTTTTATATGGTCCCGAGAGGAGTGCACTTAGGGAGAGTTCTCTGTATTATTAAAAATTCTGAAACAATTTCAGTCAAAATCATTTCTAAATGTACAGATGCAAAATTTACATTTTATTCATAAAATATTACAACGAACATATTTAATGGAATTATAAGACAAGAAATTCTGGATTTTATACATTTATAGTACAAATAAACATAAATCAGTGACCTTTTATTCATACTAAATAATTTTACTCGGAATATAATCTTTATATTCTAGTCTTTGCGTAATATAAAACTGAATAAAATTTGTTGAAAATAAATAAATAAAGATAAACAAATCTTAAGTGTTAAAGTCACATAACGATAAAGCAATCGGTAACCTTATGACGTAATCAGAATTATAAGTTGTGTATTGAATTAATTTCAGAAATTCGAAAGTTTACTTACCAACTTCAGTGAATCCTTTTTAGCATAATAAAAAAGGAAACTTAATACATGTAATTGTTTCTTTTTTATCTTCTGCTAACAATATTCATTTTTAGCTTTTGAAATTCGTTTATGTCAGGATTCACTAAATAAACTCACTACACAGTCAAACTCATTAACCGGAGCAGTGATGGTAATGACCAAGTCATTTGCTCATTTTGCAAATGACCTCACATTGAAATAACCCGGTCATTTGTCATGTAATTTATGCTTTAACTAATAGAATTTCAGTGAGTCCATTTTTATACAAAGTATAATATCAATTTCTAAAGATGTTATTGGGAACAATCTTATTAAATTTATGAATATTTTTAGTGATCTCTAGCTGCTTTGTAATGAAATTACAGTCATCTCTCTATATAGTCACACCCTCTATACATAACACCTTTTCCAGATTCCAGCTATTATGAAACATAGGAAATTTGACCTTCATAGAGTCACAACCTCTTTAAAGACACTTTTTTCTGGTCTCAAGGCGTGGTTATAGGGATAGGAATCGATTCTCTAGAATCGCTTAATTTAGAATCGATTAATTTTATAGAATCGATTAAACTTTTTTAATCGATTGATATTTGAGAATCGATTAAAATTTTAATCGATTGATCATGCATAACTAGTGTAATCTAAATACTAAACCAACAAGAAACGCTTATTTTCTAGTGGCAAATGTTACAACTCGCTCTCGCGCACGATAACCTATTTTGTTATTTAGCAAAAATATTAACAATACTTTAATCTTTGATTATTACCAAGAAACTATTTCCAATATAGAGTTTAATGACTCTGGTAATGATAATAATGCTAAAAATAACAATATTGATCAAAAGTTTGATGATATTCACGAAATAACAGAAAATAACGAAACAGATAAAGAGTTTCAATCTAATGACAATACTTTACTTTAATTGTCTCATAGTATCTTTGCCACTTAGTATCTCTATATTTTATATATCTACAAATTCAACTAATCAAAGCATATCTTAACTATTTCAACAAAAAAAATCAACATGAACTGAAAATCAAACCAAAAATCAGTTATGTATAAAATTACTTTAACCAAATTGCTTCTGATATTATTATTTGTTAAGTAACAGAATGTGAAAAAATATTTTCTTATTATAAAATTACATTTAATATACAATCATATCTCATAAATATTTATTTACAAAAATTATTATTAAAAAATAATAAAATTCTATATTATCAAAAATTCTGGTATTTTTATTAAAAATTATAAGTAATATAGCAAAAATATCTTACAGTACCAAACAAAAAAAGAAATACAATCAATATTTAGTAAAATTTATTATGAAAATTTTTTAATCTTTTTAATTGATTAAAGTCTTTGGTTTTTTAATTTTTAAAAAAATTCGAATTCAAAATATAAAGCTTATTTTTAACTTTATTATTAAGAATTAAAAATAAAATTTTATTAATAAATTTTATTTTTTATAATAAATTTAAATAATTTGTATTATTTATAGAAAATAATTATTATAATTATCAAAAAACTAATAATAAAATTATTTATTTAGTTTATAAATAACTTGACTTTTTTATATTTATTAAAAAAATAATTATTATATAATATACATCTCTATATTATATTATTGGAAATTGAAAAATTAACATTATTTCTTTATTAAAATTTGTTATTTATTAATAAATATGTTTTATTTTTATAATAAAATAAAATGATAATCTATATTTTAATATATATTCTTCTAGAATATTCTAAATAAATATATTAATTATTATTTTATTTTAATATAAAAATAAAACATATTTATTAATAAATAACAAATTTTAATAAAGAAATAATGTTAATTTTATTAAATTTTTTCAATTTTTAATAATATAATATTATTATATAATAAACTTTGATTAAATATTTTATTAGATCATTTATATTTAATATTATTAAATTATAAATATCTTATATTTTATTGGAAGAATATAATTATATGAAATGAGCAAATAAATAAGCAAGTAAATAAACAAACAAGTAAATAAACAAGTAAATAAGTGAATAAATAAATAAATATTGGACCAATAAAATTAAAGTGAATTAGCAAACATGAATTCATATAATTAATGAATTATAGTTTGAATTTGTATAAAAATAATATATATTATAGTTATTAAAGTTAGATTAGAACAAGTCTTTTGATAATAATATTCTTAATTATTATCTTATAACTAGTTATTATATAATTTTGATTATTTATATGAGCAAAATTTATACTTATTATAGAATAAGTAGTCAAGTGTAAACTCTT
>CAJVPL010000517.1:0-24596 GCA_910591945.1 Ambispora gerdemannii
TTTATCAATCGATTGCTGACCAAAAATCGATGGTGATCGATTTTGGTTGGCAATCGATTGATAAAAAAAAAATTGATTACCATCGATTTTTTCTAATCGATGATAATTGATTCTCAGTTGATAATTGATTGCCAACCTGGTTTAAAATTTCGTGATAAAGTGATTATACAAGAAAATGAATATTTTGTCAAAAGGGTATTGAGAGGAGTTTGTGCTTAACTACCTACTTTATATAAAGTGCAAACTACTTTTCTTTGAATAATCAAAACTATATAATAACTAATTAGATATGATAATTAAGAATTACTATTTAAAAGAACTTGTTTATATCTAATTCTAATAATTATGATATATATTGCTTTTATACAAATTCAAGATATAGTTTTTAGACTATACAAATTTGTGTTCACTATTTTATTGATCCAATATTTATTTGCTCATTCACTTGCTCATTTGCTTAGTTATTCATTTGTTTATTTGCTTGTTTGCTTGTTTGCTTGTTCGCTCACTTGTTCACTCACTTCACATGATTTGATTTTTATCCAATAAGATATAATATATATATAATTCAATAATATGAAATATTATAACAAAAGGTCAGTATACAACAATATTTAAAGAATTATTAAATATAGTTAATATATTGAATAATAAATAATTACTATTAAAATATATTAAAATATAATATAATATATTATTAGTAATACAAATAAATTCAATTTATTAATTGTTAAATTTTATAAAATTATATATTGAATAATAAATAATTACTATTAAAATATATTAAAAATATAATATAATATATTATTAGTAATACAAATAAATTCAATTTATTAATTGTTAAATTTTATAAAATTATATAATAAATTTAGATTTTTCTAAAAATAATCTCTTTAAGTGCAATTATTTTTTAATTATATTAATTTAGTTCTAACTTATAATATATATATATATATATTTATCTTTATTAATACAATATTTCTTTAAATATAAATATTTATATAATTTTAATAAGTTATATTTAGAAATATTTAATTGTATTATAATTTAATTATATTTATTGATTACTTAATAATAATAATTTAATATATTTATTTTTATATTAATTATAATTAATATTATATAAAAATAAACAAAAATAATATAATACAAAAAAATTATTAATAAAATATAAAAATACAAGTTTTTTTTTATAAAAAAGTTTTTAATTTAACTAATAAATATTTTTATTTTTATATTAAAATAAAAATAATATTAATTAATAAAATATAATAAAAATTAAAATTTTTATTTTATATAAAAGTTTTTAATTTAATTAACAAATATTTTTATATTAAATAAAGATTATAAATTATATTTTAATATATTTTTTTCTAATAAAGTTGTTCTAATAACTTTGTAATTAGAATAATTTTATCAAAAAAATCTAATAAATCCAAAAAATATATATTAAAATATAATTTAATATAAAAAAAATATTTATTATTAAATTAATAATTTTTATTTAAAATAAAAATAAAAATTTTACTATATTTTATTAATAAAATCAAATATATAATTCTATAACTCTATTATTTATTATATTTTAATATATATTTATTTTAGATTTTTTAGATTTAATTGATAAAGTTTTTCTAATTACAAATAAAGTTAATAGTTTTTTTATATATTTTTATTATTAAAAAATTATTAATCTTATATATATAAGTTTATATAATTAGAACAATTAAATCTAAAAAATTTAAAAAAATATATATTAAAATATATAAAAATCATCTTTATTTTAATATAAAATAAAAAAACTTTTGTATAAAAAATTATGTATTTTTTATATTTTATTACATTTTATTAATAATTTTTTTGTATTATATTATTTTTAATTGTAATTATATAATTATAGAAGTTTTATTATAAAAAATTAATATAAAAATTTTATTATAATAATAATAATATATGTAAATTTTTTAATTTTTAAATTCAAAAATAATTAAAAAATATAAATAATATAAAAATAGTTTAAAATAATTATATTAATATAATAGCTTATTAAATATTTATTTTGTTTTTTAATTTTTTTATTTTGTTATGTTATTTTTATTTTTTATATTTTATTATATTATTTTTTTATCTTTCTTACTTTATTATTTTATCTTTTTTATTTAGTTATTTTATTTTTATTTCTTTTAATTATATTAAATAGATATTATATTAAAATTTATATTTATAAATAAGAATAGTATTTAAACTTTAACTCAATATTTTGAAACTTGAAAAATAATAAATAATAAAACAAAAATTTTTTATTATTAAATATATTTTTTTTACTTTTAATTATATAATATTTATTTAAATAAACTATTATAATTTAAAAAAAATAATTTTTAAAAATTATTTAATTATTTTAAATAAAATTTCAAATAATAACAATATTATAATATATAATATCTAAATTTATTAAATATTTATATATTATAAAATATATAAATATCTTTACTAAGAAATAAATACAAAATTTAATCCACAAATATTCTTAAAAAAAGCTTATTCTATTATATTTACAAATTAAATTTTGTATTTATATTTTATAAAATATAAATATTTAATAACTTTAGATATTATATATTATATAACAAAATAAAATTATAAATCTAAATAAAATAACAAAATAATTATTATAAATTATTCAGATATAATTATCAAAGCTAAAATATACTATGAAATACTTTATTTATCTTTAACTTATAAAAACTATTTTTATTTATATATTTTAGAAAATATAAATTTTGATATAAAGATAAACTAATTAATTAAAAAATAAAAAATAAATAAATCAAAAAAAATCAATAAAAATGAGAAAATAATAAAATAAAAAATAAAATAAATAAAATAAAAGATAAAAAAGATAAAATAATAAGCTATTTTTGCTTAATCTTCTGAATTATTTTTATTTTTCTATTATTTACATTATTTTAATAATCAAAAAATTTATATTATAATTATAATAATATATTTAATAGAAAAATTAGTGAAACAAAACTCTAATTAATAAAATAATAATAATAAGATTTTTTTATTAAATTTTATATTTTATTATTTATAAAGTATTTATATAATTTAGATTATTATCTATATAATACAATACTTGTTAAAAGTATATAACATGCTCTTTTTAACTTTTTACAAATTATATATAATATACCAAATTTTTTGAGCACAAAAAATATTACAAATACTAATTATTGATATCTTATATATTTATATTTTAAATATATACATATATAATTAGTTATTTTATATTATATATCTCAATATTTGATAATTTAATTCTTGATATTTAGTGATCTAATTTGAATAAATATATAATTATTTGATTTGTTTAGTTGAGATGAATCAAATGGTAGTATTTTTGTTTAAATTAGATTATTAATCATTAAAATATTATGTCTTAAAGTAGCAGATTCATTTCTTTGGAGTCAAAAAAAATTAATTAGCCAATTTAGGATGTGTTATCTCAATCTCCAGTGATTTGATTCAAACAAAATAATACTATCTGATTTATCTTGATTAGACAAATTGGATCACTGAAAATTGAAATATACATCATAAATTGATCAACAAATATGAATCAAGACATAATATCAATATGGTGCAAAAAATCTAAATACATCAAATAATTTAAAACTTTGAACAGTAAAGGATTTGTATCTAAATATTAAATCACAAAAAGAAATACATTGCCAAATAGTCTTTAATATAACATCAATTTAGTGAACAGTTAGAATTTTTCATAAAATAGCACTTGATGTGTTTAGACTTTTTGCACCATGTCTAGTGATCCAATTTGAGTGAAAATACTACCATCTGATTTTTTCTAATTTAGGCAAATCAAATGGTGGTATTTTGCTCAAATTGAATCACTAAACATCGAGATATTATGTCTTAAAGTGAACGATTCATTGTATTTGGGACATGAAGGTTTATGAACATATAACAATAATGCGCAATATAGAAGCTATAGTGCATAACATCAAAATCATCAAACGTTTGTATTTTACAAAATGTATAAACTTCTTTACAAAGAAGTAAATGCAAAATTTAATCCGTGAATATGATAGAATAGGCTCTTTCTGAGAATATTCATGGATTAAATTTTGTATTTACTTCTTAGTCAAGATGTTTATACATTTTATAATACACAAACGTTTGATGACTTTAGATGTTATGCACCATATACATGTACATGTACATGTACATGTAAAAAGTACATGTATCAACGATCAGCATTTGTAATGTTCTTTGTTGCTTAGACAATTTTGGTACATTACACATGATCTATGAAAAGTTAAGGTGGTACGTTACTTCTGACCACTAAAGGTCAATAATAAAAATTTTCTGCTCTATGCGAAGTACGTACGTACTCAGAAATTTTGCCCAAAATTTATTGAGACATTAAATCCTAAAGATTTAATTTCAATTTAAACTATTTAAATGAAAATTGGTATTAGACAGGATTCATAGAATAAAAGTAGTTTTTGTCTTTAGAAAGTTATTCAGTGATAATAAAATTATAGGTATTGGTATTGGATTCGATTTCGAGATGCAAGAAATTTTTTCTAATAGTGGTGCAATAATTAGCTATAACAGAAATTACCTTTACGTATAACATTAGCACTGCACTTTAAAAAAAACCTGGGTTTTGAAATTGGAAAATATCGCGACCGCTGAACTGGTAATCGAAAGTAGCTAACGCAACTTAAACAGTATCAAGCAAACGCCTTAAAGATGTAAGATTTGTTATGTACATGTACATCGACACGTAACATGCAGTAATTGATTTTCTCACTTTTCTCACTTGTGTTTCTGTGAATTTGCTCAATGATATATTATTATTACACATGTGTATAAAAGAAACCTAATAAGGAAATGTTTGTTACGTAGATACGTAATACATGTACATGTAATGGCTCAATGGTCTATCAATCAACTTGTCAAACAAACATCGTACATGTATTCGTTGTCCATTAATCAAAAAACTGGGTTGTAATAAAAATTCTCAACTATCCTAGGAAAAATGGAAGTTAGCTCAATATTCAAACTATTGCCCACTGAGATTCGTCAAGAAATATTTAAGAATTTTGACAAAGGAACTTTATTCAAATGTCTATTACTTGATCGGCAATGTTGTTGTGAAATTGTGCCGATTCTTTGGGAAGCACCGCTAGCAGAATCAAGTATTTTAACGCAAAGATTTCAAGGTGCTGAACAACAAATGAATAACATCATCGACGTTTATGTTAGAAGTTTCACAAACGAGACATGGATGTATCTTGTTGCAAATGAAGTTTTCCGACCACAAAATATGCGACAACCAACCTTTAATTATGCTTCGTTTTTGCGTCATTACGAACCACATTCAGTATATATTGCAGCAGGTGTATGGTTGGAGTCTAATGTGGTGATCAATTATTTTAATAACTTAAAGAAACGAAAAGTGATTGCGAGCTCCTTATGCAGGCTTTTTCTAACTGAGTCGAATTTGTTACGATCCTTGCACTACGATTTTGAGAATGACAAAGATTTTTGGGATTCGATTCCTCAGGAATGTTCGGCGCAAATGTTATTGAAAAATCTCAAAGAATTAAAAATTCATGAATTTTCTTTCGAAAAGAATCAACCAATGTTCTTTGAAAATCTGGCTAATGCCTGCCATTCAATTCGTGGAATCACACTTGAAGGCGACGTAGCTTCGACTCTTCAAACTGCAGAAATACGTGTAAATAGAAATACAGTCGAAGGATTAAGAAAGGTTCTAAGTGCACAAAATGAATTGCAATGGATCCGCTTAAATTCTTTTCCCAGTTATGCTATCAAACTTATCTGTCACGCTATACATCCATCAGCTGAGAAATTACGGGCTATACAATTTTCCAACATCAATTTCGATTATTTTAGAGCTGAGAACATAATTTCAGGATTGAGTTCTTGCGTTAATCTGCTCTGTTTAGATTTCATAAAGTGCATTGCATTAGAGCAACAATATTGGTTTGAAGCCGCACAAAATTTTCAAAAACTGGAATGTTTGTCAATTCAATCATCATCAGCTCATGAGATGCCAATAAATCTAATAAAGGAAGTTATCAAAGCGAGTGGAAGTAATCTTCAATATCTTCGCATAACATATCATGAAAATAACAATTTTGCTGATGTTTGTTACGAAATTCTCCCCTTGATTCTTGTCTATTCTTCCAACCTTTGGGCAATCGATTTGATTAATATGGGTGTGGATGGCTTGGCTGACCTATTGGAAGCATGTCCGAATCTTGAGCATCTGAAGGTGTATTCGAAGAATCTCGCTCAGGCATTTAAAGTTTTGTCTCGAAGACTTGTGCCCAGTATCAAATCTCTTGAAATCCACGTTGCGTTTTATCAAGATCACGTTCCATACTATCAAGACTTAACAATAGGGGACGAAGCGCTTTTTGATTTTCTGGAAGTCATTTGTCAACATGTTAAGCACCTTTACCTTCCTTCTATCATGATTGATGATGATTACCAAAGAATAGCTGAAATGTTTGGCATCAGAGTAACTAGTGGATCGATGAATGATAGTAGGTGTTTGTTTTATTTATTATCTTTATGTGAATTTTCATTATAATATTGCTTAATGATTTTTATTATAAATAGGAATTTATCCGGACTATTTTCCGAAGTATTATTGAAGGGCTGGACTTCTTCTTATCGAGAAAGATCTCATTTAGTTTAATAATAAAAAGAACAATAATCATTTATTCACAAATTGGCTGATATTAGCAAAATATGCTTATGCAACAATATTTTCTTTCCACCCATTTTTGCAAATTGGATATTAAGTATATGTGTATGAATTTTTTATATGCATCAATTTACTTTTCTTACTTTGTTTAAAAAACAATTGAACTTTCTTACAATAATTATTAAATGATATTTTCATGCTGATCACAAGACCAAAATGAGCTGTTCTTTATTGTACATATACAGATAGTGTTAAAAACACGTGTGTTGCGCAAAATAATTTCAGGTGAAAACACTTTGAACCATTGGAGTTGTACACTACCTTCCCAAAAGTATCCGGTTAAATAATAAAAATTATATTTAATTTAGAATAGTGTTTCGGGTGAAACTAGTTCGCCGACAAAGTGTCTCTAAATTAGGGTTTCGGATATTTTTGGTACTTATAGGACGTAACTGAAAGTTAACTCGGCGAAATGTTTAGGGTTTTGAGAAATAGTTACACCCGAAACACTAGCGTAGTATGCTTTCAATCAGATTAATGTACATGTAGGTTTCAGTGATTCTTTTCCATTCTTATTGTGTGTAGTTCAATTAGAGAAAATTTTCAAAAATTTATTATAGAGGTTTTTATTATCGTTTATACGTAGATAATGATTTGAACTCAAATTTACTATCGCAATTACTGTATCGATGATGTTTATTTTGTGTTACGACGCGTAAACCAGTTTTGGTAATACATGTACATGTACATGCATACCATCTAAAGTCATCAAAAGTTTGTATATAAGATGTATAAACTTCTCAATTAGGAAGTAAATTCAAAATTTAATCCGTAAATATGGTAGAATAAGCCTTTCTCTACCATATTCACAAATTAAATTTTGAATTTACTTCTTAGTTGAGAAGTTTATAATACATCATATCAATAAAAAAATTATGCTAATTAAATACCAGAAAAGTGTGACTTTAAAGAGATTGTAACTATATAGAAGTCAAATTCCCTATCGCTATGCTTCATAGCTGAGGTGTAATTGTAGATAGAGTGTGACCATATAGGGTGTTACTGTATAGACTGTACAGTACATGTATATACAATCTTGAGAAAACTTTAGTGTTCAGTCAACTCTGCAACGAACTGATGGTTCTGTTAGTGAAAAAAAGTTCGTTATATAAAACCACTATGTTTTTTATAGAGCCCACTACTCTTTCTATAACGATTAATATAAATTTAAAAATTTAAGGTTCGTTATATCCAGAGTTCGTTATAAAGAGGTTCGTTATAGAGAGAGTCGACTGTATAATTTTCTTTTAGATAGCGATCACTTAAGAAATTTAATATGACGTATTTTTTTAATCGAGATAGTTAATAATATCGTCTATCTCAAGCTGAATACGTACAATATTAGATTCTTTAAAGATTTTGTTTATTTTAGAAGCTGCAAGTATTCGAAATCAATTTTCAAAAGCATACATATTAAGCTGTTACTGAAATTTTATTGGCTGATAGCTTTTAGTTTCCGTTACATTTTTTATATTCATTGTTTCTGTATCCAAGTAATGTCGTGATGAATACGTAATACATATCCCTTAAACCGTCCAGCGGGCAAATTTGCCTGCTAAAATTTTTTTAGATTATTTTTGTACATTTACTCCTAATTTTTATAAGCTTAACCCCCCTTTTTCTAAGCTAAAATAAAAATATAGCATATTTTTAATCAATATAATATAAAATTGGTAATTTTGATTTACAATAGCTCAAAATATTTGATTGATTTTTTTAATTAATTCTGTAATTTATTTTTAAAATTTAAGATTAATAATAAAAATTTTTTATAATTGCTGATTTATAATTTATAGACAATTATAATTTTTTTATAATTATTAAAAAAATGAAAACAACTATTATATAATATATAATTAAAGCTAAGATTAAACAAACATTTTTCAACATATTTTAATTTTTGGTAAAAATATATGGAATTTTAGCAGGCAAATTTGCCTGCTAAACCTGATGGTTTAAGAGATAGACATAAAATAGATATTTTTTTTGTTATTTGAATATCAATATCTTTTTCTTTTAAATATTAGCATTATTGTGAGTCCAATTATTTTCAAGTAAAAAATCATAATCACTTTTTTCAGTTACTAGTGTATTAATTTTAAAAATTATTATTAAAATAATTAGCAAATTAATTACTTTTCCAAGTGATCTTTATTTTATTTTATTTATTTCAACTAATTAATATTACTAAATTATTATATTTTTTAATTAATTTTCTTTAAAAATTTGGTTAATATAATATTGCTTATAGCTTTATTAATAATAATAATAATAATTATTTTATGAGATTTAAATTTTTTTAATTTAATTTTAATTTATTTTTTATTATTAATTAATATTTGTTTGAATATTTTAATTAAAGATTTTATAGAAATAATATATATTTCCTTTCTCAAAATATATTTAAGAATTTAATACTATTATTGATTATTATTATTTTGTTATAAATTATTATTATTTCTATTTTGATATTTATTATTATTCTTATTATTATATTAATTAGATTTGTTATTATATTTGTTTTAATAGTAAATAGCAACATGTCTGAATTTTTCATAAATATAATAAGTTGATAGATGAGTATTATTTTGTTATTAATTAAATACTTTTTTATTAAATTCATTATTTTATTGATTAATATTTAATTATTATTTGTTAATAATATTTTTAATTTATTTTTTAATGTATTAGATATTATAAAAATAAATTAATTTTACTTAATTATTATAATATAACTGGAATATTTAATAAATTTATAATATTAATAATAAATTTGATAAATTATTAATAACTAAATCTATATAATTGAGCAGTATAAATTATAATATTCAAAGTAGCTAATTTAGCTAAATTAATAAAAAATTTATTCTCTGATTTCTAGTTATTAATAAATAATATTATATTCAAATCTCTCTATTGTTTTATTTATTTATAGTCATATTTCTTTATAGTTATTTTATATTATTTTTTATTTATATAAGTATAATAAAAAATTATTTTATAATTATATCCTCTTTATATTTATTAAATTTTACTTTTTTAAGTGTGATAACTATAGAAAAATTTAATCATATTTTAAAATATTTTGAATATATATTATTTGAATTTATTTAATAAAGTAATTCTCAAATAATAGCAAAATATTATTTACACTTTATATAAATAATTGTTTTTATTACTTTAATTATTTTTGTTATTTATATAGTTTATTAACAGTTTTAAATTGTTATTTAAATTAGAAAATGATTTGATTATTTATATTATTTAAAATATTTAAATTCTATTATATTGATCAGTTTGCTATAATTGCTTTTTTATTAACAAGTCATATTCCAGTAGTATTTTTTAAGTATATATTATTATAATTCAAATATCTATAATATAGTTATTTTATTAATAATTAATTATTATTATAATATTTAATATTTTTAAAAATTTAAATTTTTATTGAATGAATTTTAAATCATATAACTTTTAAATATAATATTTGATTTGAATATATAATTTTTATATGTGATTTGTATATATAATTTTTATATATAACTTGTATATATAATTTTTATATGTAACTTATTTATATAATTTATATATAATTTTTATAATTATTTTAATTTATATAATTTATATAATTTACATATCTGTATAATTTTAGAAATTGCAAAAATTACAAAAATTACAAAAATTGTAAAAATTATAAAAATTATAGAAATTATAGAAATTATTTAAAATATATAAATATTTATAAATATAAATATAACTAATATTATAATTATAAAAAATCAAGTTATAGCAATTAACTCAACAAATAACTTAAATAAAATATTTTTAATTAAATATTTATTACTTAAATAATCTTATTATAAAGATAAAAAACTAATTAGTTAATTATATTATTATATTTTTATTTATTATATTCAATCAATTTATTATAAAATATTAGTACTATATTATTATAGAACTATTTATAACTAAGTAATAATAAAGATATATTTACTAGTAGTAGTATATTTTATTTTATTAGTAAAATAAAAGAAAATATACTGTATATCAATTTTAAAATAATAAAATTAAAAATTAGTAATTAAAAACAAATATAAATATTAATTAAATACCTACATCATGATAATATTTATTAGAAGTCCAATTATAATAATATTAATAATTTATATTTTCTTATATCAAAGATATTATTAGTTTAATATATACTTTTAAAGTCTTGTATCATTTAATGAGATCTTGGATATTTCTATATAAGTTAATAATTTTAGTAAATAATATTTTTATTACTAGTAAAGCAGCAATAGCTTGTACTTGAATAACATTTGTAAGATTTATCAATCTGTTTGTCAATTAATTAAATTGTAGTTTATTTATAATTAATTTTGATTATTTATCTTTACTATCTTTTTTTATTACTTGAATTACTTGATTTCTGGATCTTTTTAATAATTTGTATTAGTGAATTATTTTGAATTACAATTTGATATTCTGATCTTTGTAATTCAGTTAATTATTTTCAGAGTCTTTGTTATCAATAATTCTTTTATTGTATTATTAAAATTTGAATATTTTGTTATAAATAGTATAGATAATATTGAATTTCTTGTTCATTTTGTTGTAAATAATATTGTAATAATTCATTAAGTTATTCAATTAGTTTATTAGTTGGATTTTTAAATGAGTTACAGCAAATACTTCTGATAATTAATTTTTGAATTCTCTCAATTGCTTCTTAATAAAATTTTCTTGTAAATCAGTTTTATCTTTTAATACTTCAAATAACTGATTAATTTTATATCAGTTAATTGTGTTGAATTCAGTTTGACTTGATGATAGTGATTATTATTTTTTAAGTTGTTCATTCATAGAGAATTCATTTACTAATTAATTTGTTATATCTGATACCTTTGAATTTTTCTTTTCCACAGAGAGAGCACCAAACTTAGTTACCATTTTATATGATTTTAAGCTTTGTCATAGGAAAATATGTGAATAATGTATGATATAATATCAAGTGGGAGAGTTTATAAGATATAACTTCAAGTGGGAGAGAGAATATAAATATCTAAAGGTAGATACATAATTTATTTATTTTGTATGATATTATACATGTATGTGGTGCATGTATATTCGATATTTGTAATACATCCATATACGTATCGAGTTCTGAATGTATCACATTATCATTATCATACTTTTACTCTTTTTTCATTTATTTTTTAAATTGTTTTTCTTATGCCTTTACTCGGTGAAACAAGTTAATAATAGATAAACTTTCTTTTTTAAAATATTGGGTTGCTGTCAACAGTTGCTAGGAAAGGATAGTAAACAAATAATTTTAATAAAGCAAAGTTGCTCAAAAATAAAATCACAGAAAATAAATAAGCGCTCTTAGAACTAGATACTAGCATGCATTTATTGAAATGCATAAACACGCGTGCTTGTTATTAAAATACTAAACACATGGTATTTGAATCGAAACAATGTATAAAACAACCTGACAAAATACTGTATGTATTGGCACCATTCGCTAATGCTATTTTTTGTGTAGATCTCGGACGTGTTTTTAGGCGTCATTGATTTATTAGCTCAATTAATTCATGTATTGTTTATTTGAAATTTTTCCGTTAACCTTTCTGCTAATTTGAGGAAATAAATCATGTAAATCACATCGACTATAGTAGCAATTGGTTTTCTTTATTGAATTTATGATTAACGTTAACATTTCGCTTCGTCCAATCCAATATTGACTAGATAATATATTCATTTGATTTTATACTTGCGTACCCATGTTTGAATGACATACTAATTATAGTCCGAACAGTGACGATTCTTTTTAACAGGAAATAATATTAACGAACATGTGTGATTTTATGTAATTTTTTGCAATAGTAAATTTTTTTATGCAATTTCATTAAGCTTTGAATAATATGATTTTTATAACATAAAAATAATATTTTAAAAAGAAATAAAATTTTTTGAATTATTAAACTTGTAAAATTTTACCATTTAAAATGGTAATAAGCAAATTTTTTTACGCTTGCTTTAGATAAAGTTCCAGATTAACGAGAGTCACTATGTAATTTTCAGTACTTAAGAAATATTTCAAAAAGACTTAGAAAAATTTAGTATCTGAAAAATTTATTTGTTCATAACCTTCGTTACATTAATACGCAGAAAAAAGTTTCTCGAAAAGAATTAGCAGCAATAATATTTTTGGTCAAATAGAATTTATTGTTTGAATTGCATACTATCTAAATAAGAATTTATCACTGCAATTTCTTATATGATTTATGTGTGCAAAATTTCACTTTGGAAAAAGATGTCTGGAAATAACTTGATATCCAAAAGCATTGTCATATCATTTTTTTAGAAATTTGAAATACTGTACAACCCGAATTTATGCGTGAGAGCAAGTTAAAAATACAAAATTTAATGGCTGAGTTGACATTCTACAAGTATATGTGCATGTATACAGTATGGAATTATAAGAACACCAAAAGTTTCTAGAATTGTGCTCTTGGTTAAACCTTATTTTATCGTTTTGTACACGTTATACATATTGGCTTTGATAAATTTTTTAAATGAATTACCGTTACCTAGCGCATAACTCCGGTTTACAGTGCGAATCTAGAAAAATTATTGTTACATGTACTTGTACATGTAATCAATATAGTCTACCAAAATGATTAATTTATCCTTGATAATGCGACTTGGAAGAATTATTTATCCAAGATAACTTTATTTTCGTTGTGTTAAATGCATAAATACTAACATTAATAAGCATGTAATACTCGGCCTTCGAGACCAATATATACATATATGCTAGACTACGTTACGCTTTTTCATTTCAGTACAACGCGAATCGATAAATTCAACGCGAAAAAAATCAATTTTATTCTGTATATTTAATCGATTATTTATTATCCACTTCAAAACATGAAAAATAATCTTGAGCATACTCAATATTATGTAAATGGACAAGAAACGATTAAAGATGAGCAAAAAACATTCGAATGGCATTTTAAATCTGCAGAGTCAGGAGATCCTCAAACACAATATAATCTTGCTCTCTGCTATCAAAACGGAGTAGGAACAATCAAAGATGAACAAAAAGCATACAAGTGGTATTTGAAATCTGCAGAGTCTGGATTTCCTCAAGCGCAATATAATCTTGCTCTATGTTTTAAAAATGGAGAAGGAACAATCAAAGATGAACAAAAAGCATTTGGATGGTATTTGAAATCTGCAGAGTCTGGAAATCCTAACGCACAAAATAATCTTGCTCACTGTTATAAATATGGAGAAGGAACAATCAAAGATGAGCAAAAAGCATTTGAATGGTATTGGAAATCGGCAGTTGGTGGTGATGCTAACGCACAATACAATCTTGCTCTCTATTATGAAAATGGGCAAGGAAGATTCAAAGATGAACAAAAAGCATTTGAATGGTATTGGAAATCGGCAGAGGATGGTGATGATAAAGGATATAAAAATGATATAATAGATGAGAAAAAAGCATTTGAGTGGTATTTGAAATCAGCAGAGGGGGGAGATGTTATGGGACAACTTAAGCTCGCTTTATGTTATCAAAATGGACGAGGAACAATCAAAGATGAAGAAAAAGCATACGAGTGGTGTTTGAAATCCGCAACCGGGTATTATAAGGCCCAATTTATTTTGAGATATAGTTATGAAATAAACAAAAATTCAAAAGAAACGCAAGGGATTTTATTCAATTATCTTTTAAAATTATCTAAAGATGGTAATTCTCGCATACATTTTCGACTTGGGCAATGTTATGAATATGGAGAAGGAACAGATAAAAATGATAATAAAGCGTTTTATTGGTATTTAAGAGCTGCAGAGTTCGAGTATATTAAAGCTCAATTCAAGATTGGAGAATTTTATCAACATGGAATAGGAATTTCCAAAAATCTGAATTTATCCTTAATATGGTATAAAAAGGCTAAAGAGAATGGACATGATCGAGCTCCCGAAATGGTTGAATCTTTCGATTTTGAAGAAATTTATTCAAATTAATAGTTACATATTTTATTATATTTCCTTTGTTAATTTTTTTAGCCTTTGAAATACTTTATTTCATTTAAAATTGAGCAAAAATTTGCATTAATTTAATATTTTGCGTAAGCTGAAATTCACAATGCCTTATTTGTTCATCTGATTGATCCTCTCTAGTTCTGCAATGGATCTTCAGCAAAAAAACACTTAAACTTGACTTGGATCTTGAACACCACAAATTATTATTTATTAAATTTACATTGATAAATCAATAAAAACAGTTTACTGAAGATTAATCAAATGAGTTGACTAAAGGCAAGTATAGCACGACAACAGAACAAGAGAACGACGACACGTTGAAAATATTATACTGTAAACATCCCAACAAATTTCGTACAATATATTCATTTATCTAAGAACAGAAAATTAGCGTCTTTCGAATACAACTTGTGAACTACTTCACTCTGACCCAATTTGTCTCTTTACTCATCGTGGATCTAAATTGATGAATGTTGACTTGAATGTATTAGAAACCCTTATAAATGGAAAGTGAATTGATCATTGGGTCCAAAAATAGTTTAGTTAAATTCATTGTACATTTAGTTTTTCTGGTCAATAGCTTGTTTAAATATTTTTATTAAATTAATGATTTATTTTTTCATTCATAATCATTTCAGAGAAGAAGCACTCTCTTTAATACTTGTTAATTACTAACTATAATGTTCATTTTCGCATGTCTATGGGTCGTACATGGAGGGCTCGCATTTCAAAGATGCGCACTTTAAGATCGCATAATACTAAGCGTTCGCGTTCTCAATGGATTCACTTAGCATAAAGATTATGCAATTCTTAAGGTTCTCATATGTGTAGTAATTGCGCACTTTCATACTCTGTAACAATTTTATTAGATACAAATAATGGTGCAATCAATGTTTTGGTTCGGTGGGATGGTATTATTTAGAAGTTGATTAAATTATTTATTATTTTTAAAGATTCTATGCTTGAGAAAGGAATTTATCAAAAAAAATTAATTATTCATAGGTCGAAAAATATTGGCCGTGGAAAAAACATTAGACCATGAAAATCAGCTAACTTACGACATCGTTCTTCAGATTGTAATACACTTCTATTGAAATATGTGCATGTAGTCGACTTCAAACTAACTTTATATATCGTATATGTTTCATAACGCTCAGTCCTTCCAATATAGCATTCATTTGGTTTTCAACAACCAGTCGAAAGTTTCTTGGAATCATAATCAATCCCGAAATTTTTATTATTGCTCGCGAAAGCTCTGCAATTTAGTGTAAGTGCCTTTCGAGAAAAATCAGAAAATCGATAATATAATATTAAATGAATTGGCTGATTCGCCAAATTGCAATCGTGGCTTACTTGCAGACGGCATCACATATAGATTCGACACAATTATAAAACCGATTAAACAATATTAATATTAACATTCCACATTATTAACAGTACAGTACATGGAATTTTGCTTTAATGTAAGATCAAACTTTCTAGTCTGATGTGTTGTTAATGAACACTAGTAGGCAACGCATGTGAGAAACGAAAACGATTATTAACTATATACATCTATAGTTACGCTTCACTTAAAGTATACTCTTGGAACTGGCACTATAAACTTTTTTTTAAAGTGTGTTACTGTAACGAGCTCTGAGTGTACATGTATTTACTTTTGTTATGATCTTCAAAGAATTTTTTGTTAACTTTCAAAGAAAACATGTTATGGCTTTGATATTTACGTACATGTATATAAAAACAGGAATTATGAATTTCACTTGATTGGCTAAAAATCTATCATGCTGATGAGATCACCGGATCTTGAGCGAAATTTCTATTTACATGTATATGGTGCATAACATCTAAAGTCATCAAACGTTTGTGTTTTATAAAATGTATAAACATCTTTACTAAGAAGTAAATATAAAATTTAATCCGTGAATATGATAGAATAGGCCCTTTCTGAGCATATTCACGGATTAAATTTTATATTTACTTCTTAGTAAAGATGTTTATACATTTTGTAAAACACAAACGTTTGATGACTTTAGATGTTATGCACCATACGTATCTTAATGTTGACGTTCAGAATAACAATTTGGAGAAAAATACACGAAGATTTAGTTATTGCAAGTTGTTTTTAATATTGCTATAATATGGTGATAATACAAGTATCAAAGGATTATATAATATTATTATTAGTATTAAACTGAATAACATTTTCAAGAAAATACAATGTATACTTACTAAAATTATTTTTATAAAGTGAATTTAAAAATCTAAATTTAAACACTTATAGTTGTTGAATGGATCTGGTAAGACATCCCGACAACCACAATCCCTGACAACCCATAAACCCGACAAATGAAATTCCGAAAGCACAGCATCTCGAAAGAATGAAATTCTGACATTTAAAATCACTTCACTAAGAGCAGTGACACTTATTAGCTAATATTTTAAGAGGTGGGGTAGAGCTTGACTTAAGTAGTACAAATCAAGTCTTTTGATTGGGTAAAAGATTTTACCTGGAATGGGGGAGGAAGTATCTCTATCAAAATATTATTAGCTGATATATGTCAGTATTCTAGCGCTATTCTCATATTCAATGATCGTTGTAATGATGTTTATTTTATTTTTGTAACGATGATCATTTTTATTTTTGTAACAACAGTTATTTTATTATTATATTTGTGTTTATTTTTCAATATTATGATTTAAATGGTCAGGACTTTGAACTACCAGGATTTCGTGCTTTCGTGATGCTGTGCTTTTGGAATTTCATTTATCAGGCTTATGGTCATGATGTTGAACACCCCCTTGTAGGATGTTATAAATGTAATACTTATTATATGGTAAATTCACTTGTTGTCAAAATAGATTCTGCTATTTTGATTTTAACAGTTTGATAAATAAATGTAATGTTATTATATTGAATTATTAGATTAAATTATAAAAAAATATTATTTGTTTTATTCATTAAAAAATTAATATTTCTAAACTATTTTATAATTTAATATTTATAATTGTATTTGATATTAAATTGCTAATAAAAATTATTTTATATTTTTAATTTTTTAAGTTACAAACAAAAAATAAAGTAAATATAACATTAATATTATTTCATGTTTATGTATCAATGCAGGTAATAAGTGATATTATTAATTTTATCCAATCAGAATGTAATTTACTTGTAACAAATAGAAAATTTGAATAAAAATTATTAAATATTATGCACAAAGCATGATATAATTGATTTATCATAATAAATTATAAATTATAAATTATATATTATATATTATATATTAATTTTATTTTAAATTATTAGATATATCAAGAAATATAGAGAAAAATATATTAATTGATAATAATTAATAAATATATTTTTATTTTAAATGATTATATATGTAATTGAATTATTAAATATATTTTGTTCAACAGAATACTGGAAATAATACAGAATAAATTTTTTATTATTTTATTAAAAAATTATCCTCATTTAATAATTAAATTATTAAGCATACTCAAACCAATAAAAATTCAAAATTCAAGCAACAAAATCTTAAAATCTGGAAAGAATATAGGTTAATAATTTTAAAAAAAAATCTGTATTTTCAAGCATACTTGAATAACAAGATCTTAAAATATTAGAAGCAATACAGATTAAATAATTTTTATTATTTTGCATGTTTAAGATTTTTTTTAAAAAAAATAATAATATATTTTTTATTTTTTTAATATTTTAAGCTGTACTTTAGATTACCAAATAATTATTTGAACCAACAAAATCTTAGAATATTGGGAAGAACATCAAACTAACAAAAAAAGAAAATATTGGATTTATAGTCACACTTTTATTATCAAATAACTCATTTTCCTTGTATTCTTGGTATATACATGTATTTTTTATTAATGTATCTTTTCTTTAAATTTAATAGAGATTTTGTGTGCTGTGTCTAAATTGATATGTTTGAAATGATGGTAAACGAACGAGATGACTTATAACGATATATGTAGTTGATTACATGCATAAATCAAATGTTAACGATGCAAAGATTTTCTATTGGCATGCTTTGTATTATGTTAAAAGAAACCTATGTATATTCATCTCTCAAAGCATAGCGATAGAAAATTTAACTCTTATACAGTCACAACCTCTTTAAAATCACATTTTTGCAGTTCCCGAATGTTATCAATCAAACAGTATTTTTTGTTCATAGTGATCTGAAAGAATGCGTGAGTGGTTAGGTTTTGGTTTATCTTCAAAGCTCTCTGCTTCTTCTTTCTCCTTGCAGACACGTAGAACTGAATCTGGGATTACTTGTTCTGATGCTGCGATTTCTCGGACCATGTATCTTCTTAGCAGAATGTGTATATGCAAGAACGTTTTGTGAGTGAAATTTGAGGCATCGGAATAAACAAGTTGTTAAATAGAGGAAAGTGTGTTAAATGTAATTAAAAAAATATAAGCTGTTTACATAAGCTTTTAAAGCCTTATATTGTTTCGATGGACAAGGATGCAGGAGAGATAACTTCAGTTGAAGAGGCTTGGTCATTAATATTCAACTTTGTTATTAGCATTTCGAGCATGCCATTGGCAAAAAAAATCAAAGATAAAAAATCTAAAGCGAGCACATATTCAGCGGTCAAAACATTAGAAGCTCACCGCAATTTGAGTCAGGTTGTGTTGGAACTCGCTGCCCGGATAATTATGTTAAACAACTTCTGGAAAAGCATGCAAACATGCACACACTCATCCTAATAGCCAAAGAGTTTTACACGAATTCAAAATAATTCTACCAGTTCTGCGTTCAAGAAATATATCAGTTTTGTCGTTCGAATAATCTTGCTAAATTATGGGGTTATTTATGGATGAACCGGTACAATGAAAAAAACTGGAAATTGCTCGATCTTTATACTTACTTGCTATGCCTTTTGCGCGTACCACAATGAGCACAGAGAACCATTGGTGAGTCCTCAAATGTAACTACAAGTTGTCCACACATAGATCGGCTCACCCGAGCAACTCATTCCCGACTTCGAAATTAAATTAACTTAGCATAATGGAAAACGAACTTTTCCACCATGGTGGTGTGAGTTTAAGGAGGAATGGGACAAGGCAGCAGCAGCTGATATCCAGCCAGACGTGGAGGAAAAATATCACATCGATACAAACAACTGGGTATATTCTTGCCCACAGTCACTATGGAAAACAATATTTACCTACATTTTTGGAGACAACACGACGAAATGACTATCCATTACTCGTTTTCGATAATAACAAGATCCCATATATTATTCCAGTAAATAATCCCTGGATCCGGTTTGGCATAACAGCGGCAGCAAACGATCCTGTCCAGTTCAAGCAATTTGCATAATATTATGAAGGAGTCAAGTTATGATGTGATGAAAGAAAATACGTTCATTACAAAAAAAAAGTTGATGCAGCATTAGCCTTGTATGAGCGGGAGTTAAGCAACGACAATTTTATAAATAACTTTTAAATGAAATTAATAATTGTGAAGAAGCATTACGAATTCGCCAACAACAAGGTACTTGGACGTCAGATAATGGGAAACTCGCGTTTTGGTTGCGTTGATCGAGTAGTAATAGACAAATAAAATTAAGTCATTTTATACATGATTTTTAAAATTGTAAAATAAATTATAGTATCCGAGAATTTTTCACTAAGGTATCGGAATATTATTGGTTGACTAGGTCACATTGAGATCGTTGGGTGGCGTCCAATAGAAATTCATCAAATCACGGGATCCTAGAATTTTAGCTAGGGCGCCTGTGTATTCGATATTTGTGATATCGATATCTTTAAATTGAGTTCTGAATGCCTCACATTCTTATCACAATATTATTATCATGCTTTGAGTATATTTTTACATTGTTATTATTATATTTATTATGCCATATCTTGATTTTACCCGGTGAAACAAGTTAATAGATAAATTTTTTTCAAAATATTGGGTTGTTGTCAACAGTTGCTAGGAAATAAATAATTTGAATAAAATGTATAAACACGCGTTCGTTAAAAGAGTGAACATGAACGCTAATGCGATATCGAGTTTCTGATTGGTTCGCAAGTTAAGCTAAAAAAATTCCATGCATAGCGATAGTAAATTTTATTGGAATACATGTACATGTAATTGATAAACTTCAAAAGTAGAAAAAATGATATTACTCTAAATACATATAAAAGAAGTAGATTTAATAAAATAGTTTGGTAAGGAAAAATAATGGTTAATAATAAATATAACGATAAATATATGTATAAACACAAAGAGAAACCGGTTTGGTTGTTGTGCTTTAACTCGAAACACAGTTAATTCATGTATCGGGATGTTTTTAGGCTATATCAGATTAAATTTGATTTAACGTAAAAGTAAGTATTTATCTAACAAAGAACAGCGTTCTTCTTTGATATTGTTTTTTTTATTGAAAGTATTTCGTAAATTTGTAGTTTTTCTTATTGTCCTATTAATTTCGTTACTGCATCGCTATTTATTTTTGGGAATGAAAATTAGTATGCCACATGAAATCTAATATTAAGTGTACGTTTTGCACAAACTGACACTTGTAAAAAATTTATGTGTAATATTAATTGATAAATTACCCGGCAACGAAATCAAGGGAAACATCGTGCTCTTTACCATATGAAGCGGAATTGCCAAGGTTGTCGTAAAAACAGATAGGATAAACAAAGCGATAAAGAAAAGCTTCATATTATGCATGATGATTATGTTAACGTTAAGCATTAAAATTTTGAAAAATGTTTGCGAGTAAGTAGGCTATTTACATAAGAATTGGTGTTAGATTCATAACTTACATGTAGTTCCTATTTATTTAACGATTACTGTTACTTTTTTTAGACAACTTCATACAGATTTTTATGACTAAAATATGCATGTTTTAAGAATTTATACAACTTTTATTTCTACATACATCAGTCGTGTCACTTATTTAATGGTCCAATTAATTTTTAAATGCAAGACTTCCAAAAAGTAACGCCTGGTCCAAAATTATATAATAAAACATATAAAAAATGTAAATTTAAAGTTATGTATACGTATTTTGATAATAATATTTCAAAATTTTAAAGCTAATTGATTGTATTTTTGAAAATAATAAAGACTAGTGGCAATTTGAAGTACTAGGAATGTTTTGATTGGAAAATAAAAAAATTTTTTCCCACGCTTTATATATGAAAATTGAAAATTATTATTAATAATTATTTCTAAATCTTATATCATTTTAAAGCTAATTAATTGTACTTTTGAGAACTGAACAAGAATTATGTCGCTTTTAAAATGAAAGAACTGTTTTAATAATAATATCAACGAAAAATTTTTTATAATGATTTTACTATATAATTTTAAATCGGGCGTTACTTTTTGGAGGTACTGTACATGCATACTACTGCCATTATTGTTATTGATTAAGTACAAAGACTAGAATACTTAGCTGAAAAATAATATCTTTTCTAATTATCGTTATTGTTATTTGAGGATAACAGAAATGATGAAAAAAATAAAATGACGAAAATGCTAGAATATATATCAAGTGTAATAAAAATGATAATAATAACAAGTTCCAAGCATTAAACAAAATAATAAAAATGAAAATTATTCAAGATATAATAATAATATTACAAATAAATAGAAAAAAATTTATGTGTAAAACTTGTCCGTTTCTTGGATTCATTAGCAAAGTTTGCACCATAGCTTTATTGAAATCAATTAATTGCTTTTAACACTTCCAAAAAATGGAATAACTATTGGATAATCATAATTAATGCAAATCTTCCACCAGAAATTCATGTTAAACAGAAAAACCTGATAATTGCTGTAATGTTTCTGGATCCTAAGGCTCCAAAGTACTTTAACTCGTTTTTTTAGATCATTAGTTAATAACAAAATTAAAAACGAAAACGCATACTTACAACTCACTACAGACATGCACTCTACTTATCAATATTTTAAATGACTAACATCTTTCAGCATACATTTATGCTTCAATAAGAATGGTTTTATTCAAGAACCACAAATAAAGCAATTATTTTTTAGGATAAGCAAAAACAATGCCAACAGAAATATTCTGATTAACTGATTTTCGATATCGATAAAGATAAACGAAAATTATACAACAATCAACTAATAATAATTGCACTCCATTCATTTGCTTTATTTAGGTCGTTATACTAACGTTTCATGGTAAAAATTAAGGTTAATAGCATCAGAATACTTTTATTATGCTCGCTCGTGTATTACTTGGTCGACAAAAATTATCTTATGTTAGTAATATCTGGTCGCTCGGCTAAATTAAATATTTCAAAAAGTTGTTTTTGTGTTATTTATTAAAATTAAAACAATATTTATGTTTAATTTTAGATTACTCTATACTCGATCCAATATTCTTATTCAAAATATATAAATGCAATATACAATAATACAAATTACATATATAGTCTTCTATACACTAAACTAAATTATAAATATGTATATTAAGGTGGGTAAATTACGTCTAATTGGCGATTTCAAATTTATGACTATATCGAATCTTATGATTCTCTTCACCGATCTATTCCAATAAAAATAAAAAGACAAAAATCAGAATTTATTTTTTCTATTTAAAATATAGAGCAAGCAAAGATACCTGAATAACATAATCTTTTCCAGCCGGTAAATCATTTTTCACGGTCCAAGTATGAGCAAGAGAGTTCGGGTTCACTTTATTGGAAATCACCATAATGTGATCGAGGTTTTCAGGATCACCGCGTAAGAGCTCAATCGTGGTCGAAGTCACATCGGCTTTTTCGAGTATCTTCCATTTGATTGTGGCAGGCTTTCCTTTATGCCAAACAGTTGCTGTAAATAAATAGGTAAATAAAGATTAAAAGAGCGTTTTTTTGGAATAACAAGAAGTCTAATGCTTAAAAAACCGCTTTATGCGTACAAGAAATCGGATGTGTTAGCATGTAGTCGGCACGTACAAAGACAGGGGATAAAATAATCAAAGTAGTCAAGAATTGGAAAAGTTTATTCATTGTTGATTTTCTTTTGGCTGAAAGTATATTAAATTATTTAGATTAGAAGGCTTTGACTGACTAGAGTTACAACTAACTCCTCTCTTAGTTTTATAGTAGAAAGAAGATAAATTAATCATTGAACTTTGATCTATTCTTTTTATTAATCTGATATATTTGGAGAGTTCACATAATGTTAATTTGTTGATAAATATTTTAAGCACATTTTATCATGAATCGTATTAATTTAGTGCCATAGATACAGTGGCTCACACAAGAAATAGAACACGCGATCAAATTTTATCTAATCCAAACGAAATAAGCAAGTATTCATTTTAACCTCAAAACCTCTAATATTTTAAAAATGAGAACAGATGATACAGCTTGAAAACTATCTTTTTTAATATGATCTCTATTTAAACTTCCTCAAATAATAATTACATCAATTATATCGAATATAAGTTAATGTTAAAAAGCGTTAAAAATCTACCCGATCAACATAAGATACACTCGAAGACGATATCCGGTAAAAAGCTACTTAACCAATGAAAAACGAATCCCTTTTGAAATCTCACCCCGGTGATTGCATTTGAATACATATACATGTACAGTATGTAACAAAAAAAACCGTAATGAAAAAAATTATTATTGTATTATAAATAATACACGTAACAAGATAAAAATTAGTTA
>CAJVPL010000518.1:0-24593 GCA_910591945.1 Ambispora gerdemannii
CATTGTTTTCAAGACCACTTCCACCCAAAGACTCCCATTTCATCTGAAATATCATCAAATACTCGCCAAAGAACCCACTGGATCCGGTCGCGACGAAACCAGCACAAAGAACCAATTTTTGTGGTCCGAATACAAAGAATGTTCGCCTTGATTAGACGAATCAAACGAACCCGAGTTCGCAAAATTCTAAACACAGATCGGAAAATCGAGAATACTTGAATTATGTTGTGAAACGCGGAAACGCAAATCATCGAATTCAAACATATATTTACAATACGACAAATCGAACATCTTTTCTTTGTATTCACTCTCGCTTCCATATCCTGCAACCGAGTGCTGGAACACTCAATCATTAACTTCAGCTTAAACACCTTCAAACCTATTTGAATTCGAGAAGAATGTTTGAATTTAATAGAAAATGGAGGATAAGATTGTTAGTTATATTTTTTTGCTTACTTTTATGGAATTTACTATTATACCATAAAAGTATAATAGAGCTGCAGCAACCTAGACTGGATGTTGACGAGAATGTAAGTGTTATTGTTATATGCTAGTTACTTGAATACGAAAGCATACATATTTAACCTCCTTCTCTGGATGTATAGTATCAACCAATTATTAACACAGAGTTAACTCCAAAAAATCCATACACAAAAATCAAAGAGATAAATATGAAATACTGTGGTTTCGTCAAATGTAAATATTTATTCCCAGCATATATAGGCGAACAGGAATCAAAAGCGCAGCAACATTTTCGGAATTTGTTACGATTAGCCCAACGATTGGATCGTACACTTGTACTTCCCAACGTGGGTGATTCACGAATCTCCTCGTGTAAATCTTATCCATTTGAATATTATTATTCTGTAAAGTCTTTGCGAAATTTGTTGTCTCGGCCAAGCTTAATTACACAATCGGAACTTTATAAGTGGTTAGAAGCACGGAAAAATTTACGGGAGGAAGAAAATACATCTTTGCTTCCGACCGCAAAGATCGTCATTATTGAAAAAGGTGATGATCGCATAAATAACAATGTCACTTCCGCCACCATTGATCTCACTACTCCAAAAGCACGACGTCAAATTTGTGTATCACCTTTTATCGAGAAAAAAAAATTATCGTCAGCCCCTACATTTAATCTTCAAACACGCACCAGTAATTACTGGTCAACGAAAGGAAATCGCGAGGCGATATCGAAATTCTTTGAAGAGAATCTTAAAAATGATGAATCGGAAGTTATGATCGTTCATTACACTCTAAGGTTTCCATTTACCGATGCTACACCATTGCCAGTTGCATATTCTGAAAAACTTATTGAGCGTGTTCAGACTGCGACATCATCTATTCATCCGTATGTTGCAGTACATTGGCGCATGGAAGGTGCTGATGATATCAACCTTCCAACTTGTGCCAAAAACCTTGTAGAATATCTTCAGAATCTAAAAGACACACATGGAATAACAAACGTATACTTTGCAACTGATTATCCAGTCGAGGGAGGACCGATCCATTCGGGAACTTTTCGTGGACTCAACGAAAATCATCATGAAGCTATCGATATTATTCGAAAAGAAATTGATTTCTATACCTGGGGAAAATTATCAGATTCCTCCAATAATACAAGTGTAATGGGAATTCTTGATAAATTGGTGTTAATGCACGCGGATTGGTTTGTAAGTGGACCACTTGAATGTCGCAAAGATTCTAGTTCATTCACTATACAGATTATTGAACAAAGAAACCAAATTATGAAATATCAGAAAAAGAAAGCAGCAGAGATATCGCGAATCGAAAATAGCGCGGATAATAATCATCATGATGACTCATCGATTCCTGTACAAGAAGAGACATTTAATGACCCCGAAGAGGAAAACTATTACTCGAACGATCCAATTATTTTAGGGTCCAGTGAATTCAAACTGCTGAACGTCGGAGAAGAATGGTGAACATTAGTATCGAATTGTTTATTATTTATTATATATTTTGTAAAATAGAGTTATAACAAAAAAGTATAAATTATCAATTTTCTATTAATTTAAAGCAACAAGATGGTGCTAAATGTTAACTTTATTAAACATCGATATTAAAATTTATATTAGGTAAAACCATATTGTCATGCCATGCAAATTCTTCATCATAGGCCAATAAATCTGTTAAGTGAGACGTATCATATCTCGTTTTTAGTCACACAAAAGTGTTGTCTAGACAAAACTTTCGTTTCATAATTCATGTTAAAAAAAACGAATTTTACTCTATTCTTCGTCTCTGCTTTCCCCGATAAACTTCACAATATTACAAAGGTGGTAAAAGACTAAAAACTCTACCACAAGAATCATAAAAGCTAGTTTTTGTCGGTGGCAAGTTTCCTTCCAAAATGGTGGCTGCTAAAAGCTCCGGTTCAAAGTCTACTACTAATAGTTCTGTGAGTACTAAAGACGGTGTGGTGGTTAATGATCTTACCCATCTCATTACCAGATCGCCACCTTCTCCAAAAGGGCGAGGCAGAGGCCGTAATAAATTGAAGATGCCACGTTCCTCGAAAAATAATCGTCGTTCATACAAATCCAATAACAATAAGAGTAAAGAGACAGGCAAAACGTCGTCTTCGGGTCGTATTTCAGACGAAACACCGATTAGGTTGGACGTAGAGGCAGTTCCGCCAGAGTATGAAGAGAAGCCGCGTGAAGAACGTCCTTATACAGATTTTTTTCCTGATCTGGACCTTCAGGAGCCTCTAAACTTGGACGTTTTGCCTGCAAAAGAAGATATACCTACAAATAACGTAAATGGCTTAGACATCTCAGAACCTATGCATATAGATGATTTGCCCGTTGATGACAATAAAGCTTCAGATCAAAAAAATGACCTGGATCTACGAGAATCTATGAACACAGATGCTTTGTCAGTGAAGGAAGATAAATTACCAGATGATATAAGTAATTTGGACCCTAAAGAATCTATGAACGTCGATGATTTACCCTTAATAGATGTTAGTCCTCTAGAATTAAAAAGTCAATCTGTATCTGCAGTAACAGAAAACAATTCTGAATCTTTGGTTTGTCAAGTGGAACAAGAATCCAATAAACTTATTGAAATACAAGAATTCAGTGAACCCGTGTCGACTAACGAAACACAGCAAGTTAATCAGGTCTTGTTTACTAAAGAACCACAAGAATCCAATGAACTTGCATCATCTCAAGAATCAAAAGAGCTACCAAAGCTACAAGAATCGAATGAAATTATCTCTCCTCAAGAAACTAAGGAAACTGGTGAACTCTTAATCACTAAAAAATCACCAAAAATTATTAATAACGAATCCGAAATATTGACAAGCGAAAAAAATCTAAATAATTCAGAAACATCAAAAAAAAATTTTGAACAAGTAAACATTTTAATGGAGATCGATGAAAAAGAAGATAATTCGGATGTGAAAGCAATAAAGTTGGATGAATTAATTGATAATCTTACCCTCGTTGAAAATAATGCTTCGTCCAATATCACAACAACTGAGAAAAAAGTCCCAATATTGGATAGTGATGATCTTTTGGAAAGCTCTTCATCCACTCTTATAACCACCGAAAAAAAAGTTCACGTTGAAAGTACTGTCACTACCACCACGAAAATCATTGAACAGAAGCGTCTCGCTAATGGTCATACAGATGAAAACAAAAATAAAGTCACTTTAAAGTCTACGGAAAAAAAATTATCGATCGATTATAAAGTTGAAAATTCAGTGTCTATTAAAAAATCTACTGAGAAAAAGCTTCCCGTGCCTTCTTTTCGTCGGGTCGATGTTACCATTGTTGAACAAGGGCAAGATTCTTTTGATCGACCTGAAGGACATTATCTCAGATATTTAGGTTTGTATTAAGTTTTATATTTCATCCTTTAATGATTTCATTAATTCGTCAAGAGCGAAACATAACTAAATTCTTGATGAAATAGAACCTACTGAAATGGAACTTGCCGATCGAGTTGAGTATGATATGGATGAGCAAGGTAATTTATCTTTACATATTATTTGAGAACTTGTTAATTATTTCACCTTATCTTATGTGTTTAGATTTAATATGGCTTAATATGCTAAATATTGAGCGGAAAAAAGAGGAACTTGGTGAGGTATCTCCAGAAGAATTCGAAGCGATAATGGATAGATTGGAAAAAGAGTGGTTTGACTTAGTAGGTTATTTAATAAAACGTATAAAAGCACCAATACTTAACGAGAATTTATTAAAATCAACCATCATATTTCCGCTATAGACGAAAAATATCCCTAAAGCGCAATCTGATAAGGATAGCTTACAACCAGAAGATTCGGCTTGTGCCATTTGTGACGATGCCGAATGCGAGAATAGCAATGCAATTGTATTTTGTGATGGATGTAATCTAGCAGTTCATCAAGGTAATAGACTAATACAAATAAATATCATCTCTCTCTCTATTATACTTATATTGATTTTATTACACGTAGATTGTTATGGGATCCCATATATTCCCGAAGGACAATGGTTATGCAGAAAATGTATGATATCTCCCGAAAATCCAGTAGTAAGTAAAAGATTTTTTTTTGATATTCAGTCATGTATTATGTATTAAAAAAGTCTTTCTTCCAACATATTAACGATATCTTTGTTCTTCTAGTCGTGTATATTCTGCCCTAATGAAGGCGGAGCTTTTAAACAAACAACTACCAATCATTGGGCCCACTTATTATGTGGTATTTGGATTCCTGAAGTGACAATATCTAATGCCGTGTACATGGAACCAATCGACAATATTAACCGAATTCCACGTAGCCGTTGGCGATTGGTAATTAGAGTTAACAGTAAATTTTTTTCACAACATCCCCCTAATTTGAATTCTAATTAATAGTAAAATTGTGAATTTCTCTATAGATGTGTTATATTTGTCGCCAAAAGACGGGTGCATGTATTCAATGCGAAAACAAACACTGTTTTACCGCCTTCCATCCTACCTGTGCACGAAAAGCCAAATTATGCATGAAAATGAAGTCTGTCAGTTCATATTATGATAACTCATTAAAGTCATACTGTGACAAACATACACCGGTAAGACTAAATATAATGCTATTATTATCTCTGATAGATCTTATTATTAATGTTTCCTATAATCATTAGCGCGAGTATAAAGATGCAGTGGATGTTTCGACAACAGTCGCTGCTGCACAAGCTGCTTTTGTAGCAAAAGCACCAGCAATAAAAAAGCGAAAATTATACAAATATGATTCCGATGACTCGGATGAGTTCATTCCCGAAGATGAAAAAGAAGAATCAGAAATTGATATTGAAGACGAAGATGAATTCTACGAAGTGAATAATGGTGTAAATAAACGGAAAAGAGCGCAATATTCTTCTCCTGAAAGCAGTCAAAATCGCCAAGAGGCTGAAGAGGATTACATTAAAACAGATCAAAATTTGGAGCAGGGAAATAATAAGGCCGCTCGTGCATATAATCATTCGTATTCTGCAAGTGCACCGATAGCTCCAGCAATTATAATGCAAAAATTATTACCAGTCCTTCAAAAGTCAAAAAATTTTTTGCGAAAGAAAGGAGAATTAGTTGCAACTATCTGCAAATATTGGTCGTTAAAACGTGAATCCCGTCGTGGCGCTCCTTTGTTAAAGAGACTGCATCTTGAGGCAAGCGAACTTTCCTAAATTATATTTAGATAATCTTTAGCTTTTGTTTTACTAATAAAAATTTCCTTATCCAATACAGCCATGGACCGCATCGGCATCTGTGCTTAAACAAACTGAAGCTGAAAAAGCTATAAGATTTGAGGTATTTTCATCGTTCTTTTGGTATTATTTGTAACAACTACCAAAACTTAACATTATATTTCTTGGCTATAAATAGATAATGCGTGTTTTACGTAAAGATATCGAAAAAGTACGAATGTTAGCAGATTCTGTACAAAGACGCGAAAAAGGAAAATTGAGAAGATATAGGATGATAAGAACAATGCTCGAGACAATTTTATATCCATTGACAAGGATACTTCGAGAAGCTTTAGAGGATATTCAATTGTATGTGAAGATAATTTCTAAAGAAACTGCTGCTGTGCATTGTTTTTTTTACGTTTTTATGGGATAAATTATAACGTCTTTTCAATTTATTTGAACAGATTAGATAAACAAGAATTATTTGCTAAGCCAGTGTCGGCGGAAGAAGTGCCCGATTATTACTTACACATCAAAAATCCAATGGACTTTAGTACAATACGTAAGAAAATCGATACCTATGTATACGATGATATTGCTTCATTTAAGGTTGTTTAATTAAAAATGCGCCTATTCTGGCAAATCACTTTGAATAATTCACGTATATATTACTCAACACAATATATCTTTCTTTTCAGGAGGATCTAGAATTGATCTTTCGTAATGCAATGACCTATAACACAAATCACACGACCTATTTTAGGACTGCGCGAAGAATGCAAACTCAATGTCAAGAAATGCTTGCGAGAGCAGAAAAAGAATATGCTGAGTTGCCAGTCAATCCAGAAACCAAAATGCTCGATATCGAATTAAATCCCGAAATTTTTACTTTTAATATGGAACCTTTGATGTTACCTAATCGTGACACTGAAGTAGCCGATGTAAAATCTGATTCAGAAGCAGACGATGATAAGATAATAGTGCCAATGGATGTGGAAACAGTTGCTCCACGTAGAACGCGATCAAGTGTAGCCAAGGAAAAGTCGGAGGAAATACCAAAACGAAAGCAGACAATAGACTCTGAAAAAGAAAAAGAAAAAGAAGAAAAAAAGCTTCCTAAGGGCTGGGTTTATATAAGTGAAGATGAAGATGAGGAGGAGCCAATTGATGATGCTGAAGAAACCCAGGAAGATACCAAAAAAGTTATGGACTTGACTATTACTAATGCTACTACAACTACTAAGATTACTACTACAAATGTTTCAACTCGAACAAGATCGCGTAGCGTGAGTGAAAATTCGGTCGTGGGGGAGTCTTCCACGGCAATAGTTCCTCGTAAGTTGTTATTTTGATTGTATATAAATTAAAGTCTGACTTTTTGCAGATTTTCTTTATACGATTAATTCCGTTTTATATGACAAATAGGATCCGAAGAAACAGAGTTGGAGGAAGATCAAGATGCGCCCAGGACTGACAACGATATGACCGTCCCTACCACGGAAAGTGTTGCTAATGGTGAAGAGAATCCCGAAATCGCACATGGGAGTCTAGTTTGGGCAAAAATGCAAGGTTTCCCTTGGTATCCAGCTGAGGTACTATTATCAATCTTTTGCTTTTATATTAAACGCATGAATTTAAAACTCAATTATTTACAGTGACCTCTATGTGGTTATTACTCAATCAAGGTTGAAGACCCGAGCAGCTCATACATCACACCCGAAATTATGGCTGATCGAAAGGAAGGCGATACATATCTCGTTCATTTTTTTGACGAAAAATATGGAAAGAAGGGCGGTCATGGACGTACTTGGTAAATATAAATCATTTGTTCCTTTACTTCAGCCATATTTTTGTTTTCTTTCATGTATAATATAATATGCATGAATTCTTAACCACTTTCCATCTCAATAATTTATATTTTATTGATCAGGAAATGGGTCCCGGCATCTAAAGTTCTCTTGCTTGGAAACGACGAAGAAACTGATATGGGAAAATTAAAGGATAAAGCAATGACGTCAACTATGAAGAAGGAAATCCCATTAGCGTATGCTGCTGCATGTTCTACGAAGGGTCTTTCATCGTCTATTTTGCATAAGCTTGGAAGAAATATTAAGCTTGCGAAATCATCCAAAGTCAAAGGAAAAAAAAATTGAAATCTAATTTGGTTTATTTTATATTATATCATTACTAGTAATTCTATTATTTGGCTATTGTAAATACTAATAATCATAATTGTACAGATTCTGCAAGTATTTTTGCCAGCCTATCTGCTGTGCTTTTTTAATAAAATGTTTTATAATTCTCTTAATGGGTTGTTTTTTTTCTGTTTATTTTTCAAATATAAATTGCATGGATCTTTGTTTTTCACGTTAAAAATTTATTTTCATAAACCTTATAATTCCATAAGATCATTTGGACATTTATGGATGTATTTTGTCAGGCCGTAAAAATTGCAGATTCTTAGAATTAAGCTCTGTCCAATTTAATTTATCCAACATTTGAAGAGAATAACGCACATATTCAACTAGAAAAGCTGTATTTTGTGCGGATCCTGATGCATTAAATATATTTCTATTGAATGAAATACAAAAAAGAGGTGAAATATGTGGTTTGATCTCCCTCAAAAGCAAATCGATTAATAGAGTTTACAATTACCTCCATAACGCAGCTGCCAAAACAGGATCACTATTGAAAATTGCTTCATCATACGCCAATATTCCACCTTTAAATTGATCACGAAATATTTTCATATATCTAGTGACAAATCTACCACTTTTAATCTAAGTTGGGAATTACATCGAGTAAGCTAGAAGGAAATGTTGGTTTGACCAAAGACATTGTTATCATTAGATTAGTCCTTACATTATAATCTCGTCTAATCCTTTTTTCGGTATCATCGAAAAATTCATCGACTAAATGTTGCGAGAAAATTTTTCCATCTTTTTCAGGACGAAATCTTACCATTAACATCCACACATGTAATTGAGTGATAGTGAACCATGTTTGAAAAGTGTCGGGCAAACCACATGCTAATACATATATAATAAAAGAAGTTGTATTGATAAAGTGACAAAATACAAACCAATAAAATCAAGCAAACATACTTTGAAAATAAAATTCTTTGTATTTCTCAGTCTGATTCGCGCATGATGGATACAATTCACCGATCAATCGATATGCAACACCTGTTGTAGCATAGCCAAACCATTTTGCAATTGGAGTCAAGATTTTTATTACTATTTTTGGATATTGTTTAACATTAGTAGTTGTTGTGTTATTGTTATTGCTATTGGTATTGAAAGTGGAGGTGGAGACCAATTTATTTGATTGTTCAGCTATGTTCTTATTACTCTCATTACTAAGATTATTGATCTTTAGTACTTCATTGAAATTCTCCTTGGAAGAATCATTAATTACAGTATTATTATTATTATTACTAGCATTACTACTATCACTAAAATGTTGTGATAGCTTTATACGTGTTAATAATCGATTATTATAATGGTTTGCTGATTGAATTCTGTTTAAACTTTTAATAAACTATTATCAATATTGAGAATGAAAATAAAAAGTAAACATAAAAATGATTTCGTTACTTGCCCCGTATTAGTCGCGTATTTTCGTCTTTGATGGTAAATCATAAATGATAAATTAATATTATCATCAGTCTCTAATGATGGATATTTGTGACCATGATACTTTTGTAAATGAATTCTAAGAATATTTCTATGTGAAAAACTAAAGCGAAGCCGAGGTATCGTTAACGTGGAGATATTTTGGAACATTGTTTTATCGTTATGCTCAGAAAATTTTGAAGATCAGCGTCTGATAAGCACGCGTGATCTGCAAGATTAAATCGCAATCGCCAAAGAACACTGACTTTTTAGCATGATTATTTACCATCCATTTAATTTCTATTTATTTTTTGTGTGTCCGGGCTATTTTTCACAAATTCACCGTATTGAGAAGATTTATTATATATCGATATAGGCTGTTTTGAGTTCCACCGAAAGTTCACTGCGCCGTTATCGAGTATTTTTGTATCACACAAAATCGAGATAATTTTTATTGGCAGTGATGAAATACGGATAAAGATATACCTGATTTTCTCAAAACCGTAAAATTTCTTGATTTCGCGTAATATTTTCCGCAGAAGAATTAGAAATTCATAAAGTCGAATTACCCCTTTGTTTGAATTGCTATTTTATTTAGCCTTTACATTCTACGAAAAAAACATGGACAATTCTTTTTCAACAACCCCTTTTCAACGCGTTACCAACCAAGTTTACCCCAACAATTCTAGTGCCGTTGAAACAAATTTTAATAAGCAAGGCGAAAGAACCAAAAAAAGTCTAACAAAAAAAGAAAGAAAGCTATTAGAACAGAAAGTTAAATCAAAAAATCCTGAAGAATTTGAACGAATAATGAAAGAAAAACAAGAAGCGCGAAAATTGAAAAAACAAATACAAAAAGAAGAGAATCAATCAGTTGAGTCGATTTTGAGGCCAATGGCCGAGATTTCATTAAATAATGAAATCGATCATCATAATAGACGAAAATTTACTTTGATGACTTATAATGTAATTTGATTTTCTCTCCTTTGAGATAATGTTGTATGAAAAAATAAATAATATTTTTTTGATTTTTAAAAGTTATTAGCACAATCTCTTTGTCGTCGTGAGATGTTTCCAAATTGTGGTGATGCCATCAGATGGAAAAATCGTCGTCCTGGATTAATTAAAGAGATATTACATTATTTTCCGGATGTTGCTTGTTTTCAAGAAATGGATTCTACAAATCTTGTGGATACTTTTATACCTGAATTTGAAAGATCTGGTTACGAGATGCTATATTTTCAAGGATCCGCAAAGAAAAAACATGGTGAAATATTATTCATATTTTCATAACATAACTTTTGTCGTCATCTTGAATAACGATTATTTTATTTCTTTAAAGGATGTTGTATAATGTGGAAGAAATCAAAATTTACGAAATTAAAAGAACGTAATATTGAATATGATCTGATTGGTTGTCCAAGTACAAAAACGTTGTGTGTTGGAATAGCAGTTGCATTGGCCTTCAAAGAAAACGAAGAAGAGAACACGATAGAGACAAATAATGTTAAAAAGAATGATGGGATTATAGTTGGAACCACGCATTTATACTGGCGACCGCAATGTATGTATGAACGTGGAAGACAAATCTTGATCTTAACTGAGAATTTAGTTGATATGAATAAAGAGTTTGGATTTAATATATTTTTTGCTGGTGGTAAGTTAACCCTTAATCATTACTAATGGGGAATAGTGAATTTACATCAATTAATTGTAAATTTTTCTTAGATCTAAATACTTCGCCAACGGATCCAACATATAAGCTATTAGGACAGCCAAATTGCGCATTGACACCAGAAGAAATCTCTCTATTGGAAAATTCAACGAGAACATTCAATGAATCCAAAGAATATGATGATGATGATGATGGAGTTCACGAAAAAAGTGCAGCATCTTCGTCGTCTCCCAAGTCAGAATCTACCACTAATTCTAACGAAGAAATTATACCACTTCCAAATGCTCACATTTCTGAATTATTATCACAATTCTCAAAAATTCCAAAATCTGTATCGCTTTATGCGAAATATTATAAACAGGTAGAACAAGAAAATTCAGAGACTATGATTTTTGGCGAGCCAAAATTTACCTGTTATGGTCATTGGTTCAAAGGAACGTTGGATTATATATTTATGATGAATGATGATGAGAATTTATTCAAAAATATTAAAGTGACCAAAATCTTGAAAATGCCTGAAGAAAAAGAATTTTTCCCAGCATTACCAAATCTTAAATTCAATTCTGATCATTTGTGTCTAATGGTTGAGTTTAACATATGGTGACCGATGAAATTCTAACAATAAAAATTCGGGTGGATCAAACATAACCACTATTGCCTAAAAATATATGATCTCGAAGATCGTACAAGAGGAAATTTTGTAAAATTCGGGAATCATGGGTTGCTCCAGCCCATCAATAATAAATAATTTTCCTTGCTACTGCTTGTAGAACTACGCTATAATGCCTTTTACGGTTATAATAATTAATATTGTCCTTTGAGGATGATTTAATTGTGGAATGCGATTTTCATCAATGACACCAACAACGCAAGAAAACCCTTTATCAAGCGAAATCAATAATCCTTTGCCAATCACAAGTTTCATTTGGAAAACTATTTAGTATAAAAAAAGTTAGACGTGTTTTTGATAAAAATTCATTATAATTGAAAAAATAAAAAACAAACTAATTTTCCATTTAAAAAACAATCAATTATTGCTTGAATAATCAGGATTTGCCAATAGCAGAATATTGTCGCAACTGCAAGCCACCAGAGAGAGTTGCTACTAATTTTTGAGTAATAGATCAGCCACACATTTTTTTCCATTAAGTAACAACACAGGTGCTATTTCTTATAAGAGCCACCCAAATGCTCTTGAATTCATGGTCTTCTATATTCATACAAAGATTGAAAAACAAATATCTACTTTTCACCTTTCTTACACGTTGTAAGTCATCATCAGTTGGACTAATCGGGCTACTTGAGAATGAGCTAATTTCATTTAGGAATTCGAGGTGGCCATTAATGAAAGAAGTTCTTTATTCATTTCAATCTAACGTAAATAGATTGTAAAATGAATACATTTTTATTTGATCAAAATCCTAATCTAAAATGGGTGTGTGAACGACCCATAGTTATTAACAATACAAGATATATTACCTTTAAAAAGCGCTTTCTTCTATAGGTCAACGTCTAAATAAGTATTTCAAGTGTTTTTCGTTTCCGTCAATAATTTTTCAATATCTCCTTTTATTTGTTCGGGTGATTTTGGTTTAAAAGTGATAGGGCTGGTGGTGATAGGTGAAGAAATGGCAAAAGTCGGGAGTTAATCCTAACCGAGACAAACTGGATGATAGTGATATTATTTGGAAGCTTTGAATTCAGCAGCGCGCCTGTGTAACTTCTCTGCAAGTTGTTGCCGACGCTGTGCTGTTTCTGCTCGTAATCGTTCCACCTGAAAAAGAATACAATATTTGGTTATAAAAAAAATGAACAATTAAGAGTCCCAATCCCGATTCAACAGTTTCTTTAATTACCTTGACTTGTTCTGATTCTTCAGAATACGTTCTTTGTTGTTTCTTTTGTCTTGCTACTCTCTCATTTTCCTCCAAATCTTTATTATTATTATTATTTGTATTAACAAAATGTTAAAAATAAATACACAGCGTTAATGCCTGTTTCTCGAAATAGTTAACGTACCTTCTTTCATAACTTTGCGTTTGGCATCTAATGCTTCGTATCGTTTCTTAGCAGCAACACGCGCTTTTCGTGCATTATCATATTCTAACTTTTTAATTGGGTCAGAAAGTAACTCAAACACCTTGGAAACCTGGTGAAATATCTTTGTTGCTATCATAATATCAAACCATTTTTTAAGTAACTATAGCTCTTAAAGAAAAAACTCACACAACAAATAAGTGACAGTAATAACAACCTGCTTCGGGATTTTCTCGGTTCTTGTCGGGATGGTGTTTTCGTGCTTTCTTACGATAAGCCTTTTCGATATCTTCAAGGGTACTGTTGTAATTGACTCCAAGAAAATCATAGTAATCAATATCTTCGAATTCTTTATCTTCTAAATTGTTCATGTTAATCAATTTTGTGTAAAAGGTTCATAGACTATTCATAGACTACATATAACGATAAGTCATTAGTCGAAAAATCGGCATCCAATCAAATCGCTTATCGATATTTTGCAACATTTGATCTCAGATTTAATAAATGCGAAAAATCGACTCAGTCGTGACTCTTTATGACACTTGCACGTGAAATTTCAAAAATTTTTACCCTACTTTGATCTACAAAATATTCATTATCATGATTCTCAACTCTTTAAAGTCGCTTAGCTCAAAAACTGCAAAAATACATTCACAGAAATCGTTATCGCTTTTATATACCTCAAAGAATAACACGAAAAAAGCGTCACCTTATCTTAATCTATTACGTTTTTCGCAAAACTCGAATTTTTCAACCACCTCACCCACATTTCGCATAAAACTTCCAGATAAAAAACTGCCCGGAAAAATTCGCATTCCTAAAGATGCACACTTCATGTCGGCCAAAGTTCAACGACTCGCGGCAGATGGGAAACTGGAAGAGGCAATAAGTTTTGTAATAGATGCGCCAAAACGCGCGGTATCAGAAGTAGTATGGAATCATTTAATAGCAGAATGCGTAAAAATCGGAAAGGTTAAAATGGGTTTTCGTTTATTCACCGAGGTATATAATCAATTTCAATTAAAGTAATCGATAATTGCGGATAAAAGAATCAAAATAATAACTTACTATTAGTTTTACTATATCGATCTATATTAAGATGAAACGTAGAGGGTTTCCACCTAATGAGCAAACATACACTATCCTTTTAAATGGTATTGCAGAAAAACGCACTTTTGCTAACAACATAGCATATGCTATTAATGTTATCGATAACATGAGAACAAGTGCACGTGAAACTGCAATTCGTCCGAATGTTATCCACGGAAACGCGTTACTTAAAGTGTGCAGTCGCTCACAGGATTTTAAATCTTTACGTGAAAATTACGATCGTTTATTCGACTCAGGCGAATTATATCCAAACACAGATACTTTTACCATAGTTTTTGGCTCTTGTGCTAGAAATGGTGCCGAAGGGTTTGAGTTTGCATCAGCTCTTTGGGAGGAACTAATGGGGATCCTACAAAGACAGAGACAAAAAGATGGGTATACTGCAGGCAAAGTGGAGTATGAGGGAAGATTTGGAATATTGGAGATGGATGATCAATTAGTTGCTTCCATGTTGTTATGTTGTAAAAATGCTGGGGAAACAGAAAAAGGATACGAGATTATAGAGGAAATATACGGAATAAGATTATCTGGCTCTTCTCTATATGTATCAAAACCTTCGCGATATGATGTAGAGATGACTTCAAAGTCACTGGATATTGCCCTGGGATTATGCTTTAAAGGACGAGATTGGTCAAAAGGAATATATCTCTTTGATCAGGTGCTGGCTAAATATCCAAGAATAGAGTTGGATATTTACAATATGAATACCTTAATCTCATTATATATTGAAGCAAGAAATCTTAAAAATGCCATAAGCGTTTTTGAGACCATTCGTGCACAAAAAATCACGCCAGTTTTGCAGACTTACGATTTACTATTGACTGCTTGTAGGATTGTAAACGACTGGGGATCAGCCACAAAAATATTTGAAGATATGTTACGGATGAAATTATTACCTGATGCACATGTATTAAATTTAATGCTTGAATTGGCCAATAGAAAAAAATTTTCTGGAATAAATCAAATATGTTGGTTACTAGAAAGAATCGAAGGTCTTGGATTGAATACATCCATGAAGAAAAATTCTAAGCTTCCAGTCAAGATTGAAAATATAAACTTTCTACAGGCAATTATCAAAGCCTATTCATTGGCTTTGGAAAGAGCTGATGACGAATTGTTGAATCAAAAATTAGATCCATGGACATTCTTTAAAAATTTTTACGAAAGAAAATTGGAAAATCTACTGAAAAAACAAAGTGAAAAGGAAGAACTTGAAGAAGGAAAATTTACGAAGAAAATCCGCGATAACAGGATAGAAATATCAGAACCTAATACAATAAAGAAAAATAATACGAAGAGAAGCTGGTGGAGCGATGACGAAAAGCCAAAACGCAAACCTAAATTTTCGTCGGGATATGATGATTTCATGAACGATGACGAAAAATCGAAACGCAAATCAAAGGTTTCTGTAGAATATGATGGACATGTAAGCGAAGACGAAAAGCCGAAACGAAAATCATCGGGATATGATAATTTCTTGAGCTATGATGAAAAACCTAAAAGAGAATCAAAATTTGCGTCAGCATATGATGATTTCGAGAACAATGACAAAAAGCCGAAAAGAAAATCAGAAGCGCCTATGGGATATGTTGATTTTGTGAGTGGCGACGAAAAACCGAAACGAAACTCGAAAGTTTCTGTAAAATATGATGAAGAGCCGAAAAGAAAATCAAACTCTTCTTCGAGATATGACGATTTTAGAATTGATGATGAGAAGTCAAGAGGAAAGTCAAAATTTACAGCAAGATATAACGATTTCAAAATTAATTCAGAAAAACGGGACCTGCATAGACCAAAATTCCGTGGTCGTGAAGGACTTTCCAGATCCAACTCTGAAGAAAGAGGCAGATTAAATTATCGTAATTTCGATTCTCAGTCAGGTTTTGCCACGAAAAAACAGTTTAGAGCTAAATCCGAAGAAAGAGACAGCTATCGATCTTCAAAGATTAGTTCAAATTTCCGGGAACGAAGGGATAGTGGTAGCAATTCAAGTTATCGTGATGTCTCACAATTTAGTAGATCGGATTTTAACGATAGACCTAAACGAGCATTTTTAAGACGTGGTTAATTGGTTTTTTGGGCTTTATTCCGTGACTTTATTCTAATTAAATTATAGTTTATTAAATCAAATTCGATTATTCATTCCTCTTTCCTCCTATTGGCTTTGGTTCTTTTTATTCTCGTGTTCTAGTTCAGCATCTGATATACTTTGTTTGACAAACGATCGTATATCGTCAACAAGTTTCAGCGTGTAATTATTTATATTATCATTGTCAAAATTAGACTCGAAAGAATTTGATTTTCTATATTTTATGATATTAAGTTGCAGATGACGACGAAAACATTTTCCTTTGGAACCGGAAAAAATCATAAATATTGGCTTTAACAAGATACTAAGCGACAGAGTCGATAACTTAGATGCAGTTAAAGATGCTAGGTGTGCTGATAAATAGTCTATTTTGAATCGGAATTTATGCGATTAAAGAATTGAAAAAAAGAGAATAATCCAAAAAAGTGGAATACTTACCAATATATTCATTTATAATTTCGAGGTCTGGCTTAGGAGGAATTCCATAAAAATCTTAAAAGAAAAAATTAATATTAATTAAATACAGACGCGAAGAAAAAATAAATGATTTTATCTTTACAATTATTTAATTCTGCGAGAAACATTGGATGATTCATCACTATCAATAAGTCAGTCAGTCAGTCAGTCAGTCCGTCCGTCAATGAATATAATAAAAACTTTTATTGCCTTAATAGTACCTTTTCGACCAATCATAACGCCATCCACTTTCTCAAGTTGTTCTACTACTTTATCAATGTTATCGATTCCTCCATTAATGGTAAACAATAGATTCGGAAAATCGTTGGCAAGGCGATATACGCGTTCATAGTCAAGTTTTGGAATTGTTCGGTTTTGTGCGGGTGAAAGTCCTTTAAGCCAACATTTTCGCGCATGTATGATAAAGTGATTCACGAAATTTGTTTTTGAGACTGTTGAAATCTTTAACAGAAATTTAATTGAATGTAAAACAAAAAAACATGGTCGATGAGATCAAAAAATCGCCTTCCCATTTAAGAAATCAATGATAAACGAAAGAAGAAATAATTATAATTACAAAATGATATAGCTGTTCGTATGAATCTATATCATCAACGCCCACACGACATTTCACGCTAATTGTGATTGGTGAAATGTCATCGTGTTGATTTACTTCTGCCATCGCAGTAACTATACGCGCGACTAAATCCGGTGATTTCATCAATATCGCACCAAAGTTATTATGCTATTTATATCATAAATCAAATAAAGAACGTTATAATCTTATACGTAACTCTTCATCCATTCAATTTTCTTACCTGAACTTTGCTACTCGGACATCCGATATTGATATTAATATCTCGCCAACCATTCCTTGCTAATATTACCGCAGCTTGACTCATAGCCTCCGGATCGGATCCACCTAATTGTATGACTGTGTCTGGAAATGGAGGGCCGAGTAGTTGGCTTAGATCATTGGCATGATGAATTATTGCATTACAATGGATCATTTCGGTGTATAAAAGAAAATTTGGAGATATTATCCGACAAAGTTGCAAAAAATGCTAAGTATGAGAATTGATCGTTTGATTCACAATAAGTAAAGTTAATTATACGTATATATGGAATTTATATTAAATTCGCAGTCAATACATTAATTATCACCTGCGTGGTTACATCAAGCATCGGAGCAACGCCTAATGATTTACTCAGACGACAGCTCATTTTTTGATTGTTTTCAAATATTGATAACTTATTACAGATATCTTCTTTTTTGATATAATCATTATTCCCACTATGATCATCGTCAATTTTCGTATTCTGCATTTGAAAATTAATATCATTTATGATGGAACCACTAATATTATTATGGGAAGAAAATCGAAAACAAGAATTATTGTTATTATTAATACTAATATTAGTAAGAGTTTTTGGCTTTAGTTTTTGAATCATCAATCTTGTTTTGTTCATCGCGATATCAGATATGGCTTAAAACTTGAACCAGAGGTTGAATTTATTTAGTCACGTGTAAATGATTTTATCGTGTCACGCATTTATTTAGTATTTCTTATTTACTTTTAGAAAAATCATTATAGAACAACAATCATGATGATTTGACGTTTTCAGCGATTCGATTCAAAGCTGAACCTGCCTTAAAATATTCAATTTGATTTTGATTAAAAGAATGATTAACGAGAATATCCACTATTTCACCGGATTCTTTGTGAAGTCTCAAAGTCAATTGTTTTCCAGGGGTGAAAGAGGTTAAACCAAATATGGAAACTTTATCTGATGGATCTACTTTATCATAATCGGACGGATTTGCAAAAGTAAGTGGTAAAAGACCTTGCTTTTTGAGATTCGTCTCGTGGATACGTGCAAATGATTTTACTATGACCGCAATGCCTCCCAAATAGCGTATTTCGACTGCTGCCTGTTCACGAGCGGATCCTTCACCATAATTCTCATCACCTATAACCACCCAACGAATTCCTATAAAAAATTATACAGATGTGAATCAATGGATGCATTTTCGATCAGATAAATCTTATTTCTCACCATTTGCTTTGTAATGCCGAGCAACAGACGGTACAGCATCGTATTCATTAGTGAAAATGTTCTTGACTTTATTAACAGCGTTATTCTCGGCATTAACAGCTCCAATTAACATATTATTTGATAAATTATCTAAATGACCGCGGAATTTGAGCCAGGGACCAGCCATGGAAATGTGATCTGTAGTACATTTTCCTTTGACTTTTATTAAAATTGGCAATTTTTCAGCATCTTTTCCATCCCATTTTGAAAATGGCTCTAGAAATTGAAGACGACTACTATCAGGGCTAATGACCACCTTTACACTTGAGCGATCTTCTGGTGGTGCTTGATAGGTGTCCTCTCCAGGATCATAGCCACGTGGTGGTAATTCTGCTCCACTAGGTTCAGTAAATCGAAAAGGTTTTCCGTCAGCGTCCATAAGAACATCAGTGACTGGATTAAATCGAAGGTCACCAGCGAAAACCATCGCTGTTACAAGATCAGGTGATGCGACAAAAGCATGTGTTGCGGGATTTGCATCGTTACGACCAGTGAAATTACGATTATATGATGATATGATAGTATTTTTTTCTCCTTTTTGCACATCTTGGCGATCCCATTGTCCGATACAGGGACCGCATGCGTTGGCTAAAACAAGACCCCCTACACTCTTTAGAATTTCCTCATGACCATCACGTGCAATTGTAGCGCGAATTTGTTCAGATCCAGGTGTAATTGTGAATAGAGATTTCGCTTTCAATCCATGATCAAGAGCTTCTTTGGCGATTGAAGCAGAACGACTCATATCTTCATACGATGAATTTGTACATGAACCAATCAAACCCACCTTAATTTCTGGTGGCCAATTATTCGCCTCGACTGCATCTTTAAATTTGCTTAGAGGAGTTGCGAGATCGGGTGTAAAGGGACCGTTAATATGTGGTTCTAATTCTGATAAATTAATCTCGATGATTTGGTCATAATGAGCTCCTTCGTCAGCACGCAGATTATGAGCAAAACTCTCAGCATATGCAGCGATTTCGCCTCGTCTTGTCGCCCGAAGAAAATCACCCATACGATTATTGAAAGGAAATATCGAAGTTGTAGCACCCATTTCTGCACCCATATTACAAATTGTAGCCATACCAGTACAAGATAAAGATTCTACACCAGGTCCAAAATATTCAATAATAGATCCAGTGCCACCTTTTACTGTTAAAATTCCGGTTAATTTGAGTATTACATCTATATAAAGGCGGAAATTAAAAATATCGGAGGATTATATAAATTTAAATCTCGTTTTTCTATTGTGGCGAAATAATATTAAAGATATTTTTAGTTACCTTTTGGTGTAGTCCAGCCGTTCAATTTTCCGATCAATTTAACACCAAAGATATTAGGACATTTCAATTCCCATGGAATATCTGCCATAACATCTACAGCATCAGCACCGCCAACACCAACCGCTACCATCCCCAGACCACCAGCATTCACGGTATGAGAATCGGTACCAATCATAAGACCACCAGGAAAAGCATAATTTTCCAAAATAATCTGATGAATGATCCCTGAACCAGGACGCCAAAACCCAATATCGTATTTCGCCGAACCAGTTGCCATAAAGTCATATACTTCCTTATTGACATCTTTGTCACGTGCTAAATCTTTATCACCCCCAACTTGTGCTTCAATCAAGTGATCACAATGAACAGACATAGGCACAGCGACTTTTGGTATACCAGCTGATATAAACTGCAGCAGTACCATTTGAGCGGTTGCATCTTGACATGCAACACGATCAGGTCGAAGGTTCAGATATGATTTACCACGAATTATTTCTTGATTCACGGGATCGTCCAAATGTCCGTAGACTATTTTTTCAGATAATGTCAATGGATGTCCTAATCTAGAACAAGATATTTTTAAGTACTATAATTATTTAGAATATTTTTCTGTCATTACATAATATAAATAAGACCGTTAACATTTATTAGCTACTGCATTCAATGGTATGTACCCCTTTGCAGTATCCAGGGTTAAAATCAAAGTTTGGAGTGTATTAATAGCTCACTGCTAATCAGCATCGTATGATGACACGTTTTGCTAAAGGAAATAGTAATATTGGATGAATAAAAAATTATGATATCCACCTCTTTTTCACAATAGCTATATTATCTTCGATCCGTTGATAATCGATGTATTTATCTCTTTCTAAATTTGAAATTGACACCTTGCTCCTGAAATTACTCGCAGAAATTACTTGTGGATACCCACTAAGTGTGTGTGCCCATTTAGATAATGCAGTCTAAACATATATGCTTAGCTTAATTGTAGTTATCTTTTTATTTGATAATAAAAAAATTAAACGTATGGTGCATAAAATATAAAGTAAATACAAAATTTAATCTGTGAATATGCCTATTCTATCCTATTCACGGATTAAATTTTGTATTTACTTAGTAAAGAAGTTTATACATTTTATAAAATACAAACGTTTGATGAATTTAGATTTTATGCACCATAGAATTTGAAACAAACAGCTCAAGATAATTTATTTACCTTGGAGCCCGCACACGATAATATTTGTTTAAAATACATTGGAACAACTGAAAAGTATTCAGTTCTGATTGATCATTTGCATATCAGAAAATTATTCGAATTTGCAGAATTGGAATTATGAATTTACTACACAGTAAATCCGCTTTAACGAAAAATATATAATAAAGTTCAGCTTAATAATTGGTTTTTTTAATGGACGCTATAGGCAATTTAAGCATTTTAATGTATTATTTTCGCTAAGCAATACTTGGATCAGGACCCCGAAGGAATTGGCATGCCAAATGTTAAAATTTAATATTTAATTATATTAATTGTAAAGTTCAAATTTATGTCCAGCAATAGTTTATATATTTTAAAATTATGGCATACCAGAGTTCTCTTGAAAATTGACATTAATTTTAATAAACATGTTATATCACTTATATAAATCTGATTTTTGTTTATAATGCAGAATGTTAAATATATTACAAAAAATAGATATCTTTTAAAGTTTAAAATTAGAATGTTTGAAAATTTAATACCAGAATTTTTCTGAAATTTCAATAATTACATACAATTTCAAAACATAGTTAACTCTTTTTATTGTCAACGTGACAGGATTTGCGAATTTTAAATTTTAATTGCACACCTGCAACTAATATATATTATATATTTGCAAAAATAAATAAATATATAGTTGCACATTTTATAAAATAAATTTTATTATAGTAAAAAAGAAAAGCTAATTTTAAATCTGTTTTGGAAGATTTGCCAAATATCATATTGTTTTTCAAAATCAAATTCTCTTAATTCTGGTTCATTTATAACTATTATAATATGTGAATCAAGTATTTTAAGCTTTATTTGATTGTGCACTTTTGTTTTTATAAGATTTAATTATTTATTTAATATTATTTTTTATTTCTTATAAATTTTGCTAGAACTCAATTCTTGAAGGAAAGGCAAATGTTATAATCCTAATATTTTATAACATAATTATTTTATTATATATAATATTTTTAATAATTTAAATTTATTTAAATTAATTAATTATTTAATTATTTATTTTTATTGGATGAAATTAAAATTATGTGGCTTTTTTCATGTTATAATATTTAATAACATGTTATAATATTTAGTAATATTTTGTAATATTCAGTAATATTATAATGTTTAGTAATATATTGTAATATTTAATAATATATTATAATATATAGACTAAAATTATTATGTATATAAGAGATACTTTTATATTATAAAAAAAAGCAAGTTGTAATTAATTAGATCCAACACATAATAAATAAAATATAGTCAAACTTCTCTATAGTCACATCTGTTTATAGTCACACCCCCTTTATAGTCACCCTATTTTGCTTTCCCATTTATATATAAACATAGTAAAAAAAATCTCTCTATAGTCACATCCTCTCTATAGTTACCAAATTTTGCTTTTCCAAAAGTAATGACTATAGAAAGATTTGATTGTATCTTTAATTAAATATTTATTACTTGATTGTCTTTATTATTAACATACAAAATTTAACTAAATAATAATAATATTATATAATATTTAAATCAAATATTATCTAAATCTACTGGAGTTGATTAGTATAATATTTATATTTATAGTTTTATCTTTATGAATTTCAACAAAAAGATCAAATTCAGATAATTTTTGATAATATACTTATAAAAATACATTTATATTTGAATTATTTCTTTTTGAATAATAAAATTATATTGATAATGTGATGATTTAGCAAAAGTTATCTTTAGATCTAATAAATCTGAAGTTTATAATATTATATTTATTGAATTCAAAACTTTATATATACACTAAAAAAATAACTTTATAAACTTGTATGACAAATTGATTAATTTTTTTTAAAAAATTTAAGTTAATTATATTTATATATTTTATTTTTTTTATTTTTATTTCAAATAAATAAATAAATAAGTTAAATAAATATATATATTATAATAATTACTTTGCAAATATAGTATCTTCACTAAAGTATTTATATATTGATAATTTATAAGAACTTATAATATATAACTAACTGTTATTATATCCTGAAATTATCCTTAATTTCTTAATTCTAATTATATAACTAAATATAGATTATAGAGATAACAGAGATAGCAGAGTTCTCAGACATATCAACATTATCTGTTATATAATATTTATCTAACATGTATAATATATCCCATATTATAATAACTTAATCATAAATTATTTTATATAAATAAAGGATCTTTTGAATAAATCAAAAGTTATCAATTGATCAATACAAAATCTAGCTAGTCAATAAACTGCTTCTTGTTTATTGTTTAATGAAATTATATATTAATTGATTTTATAATTATTAATCTTTTATAATACTTACTTATATATTACTGAACATTCAATCAGGTTGCTATAGAATATTAGTACTATATTGTTATAGAACTGTTATCATATTAAGTAAATACAAAGAAAGATATTTATTAGTAGTAGTATTACCTATTCTAAATTAATAAAATAGAAAAAGTCATACAGTATTACAATCCTAAAGCAATTGGATCAAAATTATTAACTTACTAAAATAGATATTGATTGAATACACATATTATGAGATTATCTATCTGAGTTTAGGACTTGTGACACTATATAGTTATTAAATATTTAAAGATCTAGTTTTTTATTTAAAAAATATTCCAATTCTTAATGTTATTTCAAATTAAATATTTTATATTGTTATTATTTTTATAAACTTTAAGTTCTTAATGTGTTATTCATATATTTATACTAATTAAAAGATGAAAGAAACTAAGTTTTATGATGAGAAAGACTAAAAATTATTATTAAAGATAAGTAATATATGTTCTTGTTGTGATGAGCTAGAATAACTTTTATTAAGTTTCTTTATAATTTAAAAGGTAATAATTCAAAATAATAAGTCTTTCAAGTGACTATCTTTTAAGTCAAATATAATAATTGGTTATTTAATAATAATCTATCTTTCAAGACCAAAATCAATATCAAATATAATTTTAATAAGTTATCTAACAAGAGATTTATTTAAGTGATAAGATTTCAGTTTAAGTAATCAAACTTTAGTTAAAGTAATGAAACTTCTTTTTTTTATATCATTAACTAAGTTATATTGCTTTTATAATATTTAATAGTTCTATGAAAGCTAATTTTGCTATAATACTATTGTTATTTTTACTAAGATTTAATTACTTATTTTGCTAATATCATATGACTATTTTTGCTATAATTAAGGTTGCTTGTCAAAATCCCTTAGTGACTGTCTAAATTCTGTCGAAATTATAATAAACTATTAGTAAATAACCCATCGAAATTCTGACGA